>JAODAL010056866.1:0-23030 GCA_025379985.1 Phyllomedusa bahiana
CAGCAAGCCAATGAGGTTTCACCCCCTAAAATAACTAACAAATTATTTATTGTGCACATCCAAAAATTTTTTTGAAAAAGAAGCATAGGACACTGGTAAGGCAATAGCCAACATCTTAATAGTTTTTCACTGATATTTTGTATTAGATTATGCTATTCCTTTACCCTTTTCACCTATGCTTACGTTTTTTAAAAATAAGGGATGTGCACAGCCTAATTAATTTGTGTAGTCTATTGGGGATACAACCTCATTCTTCTGCACTCCCCTTACCTTTTTAAACCATGCAGGTAATTCAGTAGAAATTCCTATCACCCCTGAGAGGTTGTAGTCTAAAGGGGACTCCTAGTGGGGAACATTTGTGTTAGGGACTCCCCTTTTGGCGGGGGATCCCCTTACCTTTTGGGAGGTGAGCAAAAACTTCTTATCAAAAACTGTAAACTAAAAATCCCAGGTTTTTTCATTTTTTCCCTTAGCAGTAATCATTTAAAAAAATTCCTATTCCCTTTATGTTTTACTTATTTTGTAGTTTTCCACTGATATTTGTATTAATTATCTTTTTCCCTTACCAGTGTGCACCTATTTAAATTTTTTCAAAATATATGGATTTTTGCACAAACCTAATTAATTTGTGTTGTTGTGGAAGAGCCTACTCCTGGACCACAGCCTGGACCACAAACAGGAATAAGTAAACATTGTTGTGAAACTCACTAGGACTAACTTTCTATCATGGCTTGCTGAAGAAAACCTGCAGCTCCCTACCCAAGACTCTCTGACTATTCATGATTGGTCGCAACTTACTAGATAACACTGGCTGGTGGCACAATACAGTATAAAACATGAATATAAACAAACGAGTATACATGAATGTATGGGGTCCATAAATACAACATATAGACATTGTCAAATGCAAATATACACTTATAAAGACAACATAATAGTGTTCTCTCACCACACTGAGAAGCTCTGTGTAATGTTGGTGTTTGCATAGCTCCTTCCCCTAAACATTACTAAGAAGTCAAAAATTACCTTTATTTACCCTTGTTATCTACATCCCTACTGTAGCTGTCATGCCCCAGCTACTACTATGTAGCTGCCATTAATGCCATGTTGCCATCAGTGGCAGGACTCAGTAACACAGAGGCACTACGTTCAAAGGCAGAGCCTGGAGATCCAGGGCATTTAGCACTCCGCGTTCTGTCCCGCTACGTGGCCTAGTAGGTTTAAGGCCTACCTACCTGGGACCCACCTACCTATCTGAGCCCACCTACCAACTACCTAACTGGGGCCCTCCTAACACCTACCTAACTGGGACCCACCTATCTAACTAGGGACCACATACCACATACCTAATTGGGGTCAACCTACCTACCTGGTGCCCATCTACCACCTACATAGTTGGGGTTACACCTTTCTTACTGAGGCCTACCTACCTACTTAACTAAACCTACTTATCTTTCTTGGCCACTACCTCCTAACGGGGCCCCTACCTAATGCCTATCTACCTGGGGTCTATCTATCTCTAACTAGGGCCTAACTACCTACCTTACTAGGCCTATCTACCTGGACCTACTTACCAGGGGGCCTATCTACTGCCTACCTGGGGTCAATCTACCTACTTAACTTGGGCTTACCTACCACCTACCTAATTAGGGCCTACTAATAAGGGAACAACCTACCTTCCTTCCTGAGGCCTACCAATAGACCTACTTGGGGCATATCAACCTACCTACCTAGGGGCTACCTGCAACCTTGCCTCCTACCTTAATAGGGGTTCGGGGGTCATAGGCTTGCTGTAGCCCCTTCCCTTTTTTCGTTCCCCCAACCAAAAAAAAGATTTTCCTCAAACATGCCTTCCCACCCCCTCACCCAGGGGAGTTTGTACAGGGGATGGGAAAGGAGGGATTTTGGAAAAAGGAAGGAATTCTTTTTTGTGTAAAAATTTAAAAGTAAACATTATCACCACTATAGGTACGGGGGCGCCCCCATACGCTACCCACACGGAGCCCCCTTGTGGCGGGCCCAAACAAATTAAATCAGTGAGGAACCACCTTGTGGGAGAAAGGTCCCGAACCCTTTCTCCCAAAGAGAGAGGCTTCACTGATTCACAATCGTTACGACATCAGGCCAGTATAATTAGCCTGTGCAGCAGAGAGAGAGAGAGGAAGGGTCCTGCTCTGATCACAGTGTCTGGGAAAGTGGTTTAACCAGGTAAGAAAGTCACTATATAGGGGAATCCCCTGGGGTTTTGGGACAAAAAATATAACTTGTAATAAGACGACTGAATTTTTTAAAACCGACCCCCACAGGCTCTGAACCATCACCAACCCAACCATAGATTATGTATACCAGGTATACCATGAGGCAAAGCATGGTATGTACTATATACCATGCTGTACATTGATATGGTGGTATTGTACCATAATTGGGGGAACCCCAGACTGCACCCCGGTTCCCAATCATTGTATAATACCGAAATAACGAAATAATGAGGGTACAACCATAAAACAAAATAAAATTAAGTATAATATATACTTCCACAACTAGGGGACTATACCGCCTCAGACTGGGGGACACAAACCTGCCTACAGACGGGGGAAAACAAAACCTACAAAGGGGGGGGACAATATTTGCCTACAACTGGGGACTTTTACCCCTTTACAGACTGGGGGACATTACTGGCCTAAAGACTGAGGGCATTTACCTCCAAGACTGGGGGGACTATACCTGCCTAAGACTGGGGGCAATAACCCCAAATACTTTCCTCCAAAATTTTAACTCTATCACCGACAGCAGGCTCCAACTTTCCTATCATGGGAAAGCAGTTCACCAACTTTTCAAGATAGCTAAAACCAGAATTTTACATACACTAAAAAAAAAAACAAAACCATGTTTTTCTCACAATCTGACATTACCAAAATTATTTATATTTGAAAAATGCCAGAATAATGAGAGATAATTTTTAAGACATTTTTATTACTTTCTGCAAAGTCAAAACTTTACATACACAAGGATTACTATGCCTTTAAACAATTTGGGACAGCCCATATGATGATGTAATGTCTTTAGAAGTTTCTGATAGGTTTATTGGCAACATCTGAGTTAATTAGAGACACACCTGTGGAGGTATTTTTTATGCACAACAGAAACACACTGCTTCTTTGTGTAACATCATGGGAAAGTCTAAAGAAATCAGCCAAGATATCAGGAAGAGAATTGTGAACTTGCACAAGCCTGGATCATCCTTGGGTGCAATTTCCAGATACCTGAAGGTGCCTTGTTCATCTGTACAAAAAATTATACGCAAATACAAACAAGATGGGAATGTCCACACATCATACCGCTCAGCAAGGAGACTGGTTCTGTGTCTCAGAGATTAACGTGCTTTGGTCCTACAGTACATGTGCATATCAACCAAAGAACAAAAGCAAAAGACCTTGTGAAGATGCTGGCAGAAGCTGGTAAGATTTCGTCATTATCCACAGTGAAATGAGTATTGCATCAAGATGGGCTGAAAGGCGACTCTGCCAGGAAGAAGCCATTACTCCAAAAGAAACATTAAAAGCCAGATAATTGTTTGCAAATGCACAGAGGAACAAAAACCTACAATTTTGGAGACATATCGTGTGGTCTGACAAAACTAAAATTGAAATGTTTGGCCATAATGACCATCGTTACATTTGGAAGAAAGAAGGAAAAGCTTGGAAGTCTAAGAACACCATCCCAGCTGTGAATGTTGTGGGGTTGTTTTGCTACAGGAGGGACTGGTGCACTTCAAAAAATGGATGTCATCATGAGGAAAGAAGATTATGTGGCAATACTGAAGCAACATCTCAAGAAATCAGCAAAGAAGTTAAAGCTTGGGCTTGGGCCAAATGAACAATGACCCGAAGCATACTGCCAAACTAGTTACAAAGTGGCTTAAGGATAACCAAGTAAATGTTTTGAAGTAGTCATCACAAAGCCCCGATCTCAATCCTATTGAAAATTTATGGTCAAAGCTGAAAAGGCAGGTGCGAGCAAGGTAACCTACAAACATGGTTCAGTTACACCAGTTCTGTCAGGAGGAATGGGCCAAAATTCCAACCAACTTTGTGGGAAGATTGTGAAAGGATATCCAAAATGTTTGACCCAAGTCATACAGTTTAAGGACAATGCTATCAAATAATAATGGAATGTATGTAAACTTTTGACTTTGCAGAAATTAATAAAAATGCCTTAAAAAAATTTTCTCTCTCATTACTTTGGCATTTGTCAAATATAAATAATTTTGGTAATCCTAATTGACCTAAAGCAGGTAAAGTTCATTCTGATTTTATGTAAGATAATGAGAAAAACATGCACATGTGTCTTTTTAGATAGTTTATGTAAACTTCTGGTTTCAACTGTAGATCCCCATTATAGATATATAACCCCCCTCCAGTAGTTAGATAGATATATAACATCCAACCAATCCCAGTTAAATGAGGAAAATGAGGATTCTAAAATATTTGTGTGGTAAATTCCGCAGGGATGAGTCATGGTCAGGAGAAGACATCATGATGGTCTGGGCTGGATGGAGAAGAATAAGGAAAGTGAATGACGCTGATCAGAAAATATATCACCTGTGAGTCATTAAATGTAACTGCACTGCAAATTTTTTGGGGGGCTGTGCATCCCTCTTTCACTATCAAAATTTCTGTTCACCTTAGTATACTGGTATCTACTACTATGTGGTCACTGTACAGAGGTAATATACATTCTGGAGAGCCTGTGTACACTGGTATCTACCAATATATGGTCACTGTGTAGTGAAAATATTGGTATTATTGTAATGGTTTAGGTTCAGGTACAGTTTGGCAGTATCTGCCTGCTCTCCTGGGTGCTGAATAGGCTATCCAATGTCCAGTAAAGCTGGGTGATGAAAAACCCCTGAATTAGCTTTCTTCCAGAGCCTTTACACAGCAGTTGGGTGTAGTGGATGTGACCTTTTGTGAAGGGGATGTGGCTTGGTATAAAGGGCATGGTCTAAGCAAATTTTTTTTGGGGGGGTCGGTGCACATCCCTCTTTCGCTCTCAAAATTTCCGGTCACCTTAGTATACTGGTATCTACTACTATATGGTGACTATATTAATGTTATTGGTAATGTTGGTCTTGGTATATTGGGATTTCCTTGGTAGCAGTATGACGATGAGATGTATGGTGAGGTATTTGCTCCATTATCTAGTAACTACATGAATATTATTAATTGGTATTGATAAATGTTCGTGGTCAAGGGAGGGGCTGGCAGTAGGGACCCCATCCAAAAGTTTGCTATGGAGCCCAGGCTTCTCTAATTTTGCAATTATTACCTACAAAAAATTTGGTTATTGTGTTTTTTAAAAAAGTGGAACATTTTCCAGGATGTATGCATTTTACAGACAACTTTGGAAGTCCTTAAGCATATTTTAGCAATCAATCCACAGACATGTATAAGTATAGCAGTTCAGTAGACCGGACACGCTTGAGAAAGGAGGTTAATCCTCTGAAACGTTGCTGCTCTATTCTACGGTGGTATGTCGGAATGAAAGACTGCTTTCCTCTGAAAACATGGGAACAATAAGTACTAAGCAAACTGTTTAAGAATTTTTCTGTCTTCCAAAGATAAAGTGTGACCTACATGTTTGATTGCTAAAATGTGCTTAAAGGGGTTGTCTCGCTACAAAGTATAGCTTTCAAATTGTAGGAAACACAAAATAAAGACATTTTCCAAATATATTGCTTTGTTCATCTGTTTTTGTTAAGGAGCTACAGGTGAATTAATCACCTCCCTGGCTATTTCAGTTCCCTCAGTAACCGACCTGTAAACATCTCTCCCCCCTGCTGTTTGTTCTATGTGATAGCAGTGAGTGACATCATCACACAGGTTGCGGCAGCCTCTGTGCCGCTGGGCAGTAAAAAGCTTGATTTATCTAAAGTAAACTGCTCTAATTAGGGCTTTTGTTTGAGGGATCAGATAAAAAGTCCTGCTAGCAGTTTCTGAGAAGCTTCTGAGCTAATCTGAACTAATTAGCAACTGAAAACACAGAGTTGAATACACCAGGGAGCTGTATGCAAATCACAGTCAGTCTGAACCAGGAAGTGACAGAGTATTTCATTCATGCATCCTATGAAACTCTGTAGGGAGACAACTCCTTTAAGGACTGCCAAAATTGTCTGTAAAATGCATACATGCAGGAAAATTTTCTACTTTTTTAATAAAACACAATAACCAAATTTTTTGTATGTAATAAGTGCTGTAATATAGACCAAAAGTGGAGGTCTAATAATGTGGTATCGTGGTCCACACTATATAAGGGTTTAAAGAATATTTTCTATAAAGCTTCTCTAGTTACTGTATGCCGCTGGCTGCCACTAAACATATTTAATTTACAGCCCACAGGAGAAAACAGGAGGAGAGAGAGGAAAAAACAGAACAAACCGTGGGGTAGATGTATCCATAAGGTCGAACTCTTAACCCTTTAAGGTCTAAGCTTGTTTTGGATTTAAGGAACAAGCCCTTTTTTAAAATCTGACATGTGTCACTTTATCTGGGAATAACTTTTTAATGGTTTTACCTATTCATGTGATTTTAAGATGTTTTTCTTGTGACATAGTGTACTTTAAGTCAGCAATTAATTTTGTTCGAAACAATCCTTATTTATTTGTGAAAAATATCAAAAGATTGTAAAAATTTGGAAAAATTTCCATTTTCAAAGTTTCAAAATTTGTGCATGTAAGACAGATTTGTCATACTCAACAATATAGTAAAAAATGAACATATACCATATGTCTACTTTAGATTGGCAGCATTTTTTAAACAATATTTTATTTTTTTAGGACATAAGGAGGGCCCTTAAATTTTGTAACAAATTTTAACATTTCAAGAAAATTTGCAACACCGATTTTTTTAAGGACCAGTCCAGTTCTGACGTGGCTTTGAGGGGCATGCATGTTAGACACCCCCATAAATAACTCCATCTAAGAAACTGCACCCTTCAAGGTATTCAATACAGCATTTAGGTGTTTCACAGAAATTGAAGCAAAAAAGAAGGTGAAATTTCAAAATGTAACTTGTTTTGCAGATTTTCAAGTTTTATCCATTATTTACTGGAACACAGTAAATGGTAACAGTAAAATGCAACTCAATATTGATTTCCCTGATTCTGACGTTTTTAGAGATATGCCATCTGTGGCCCTAGTATGCTATTTGACTCAACCATAATCCTCAGAATAGTAGGAGCACCTACTTTTGGGGGTTTTTGATTTTGGGGTCTTCATTAGGCTATTTTTTTAGGCACCATTACAGGTTTGTGGACACCCTAAGGGGCTAAAATGTAATAAATACCCCTGAGAAGACCTCATACTGGAAACTACACCCCTTAAGGAATATATCCAGGATTGTAATGAGTATATCGACCCTACAGGCGTTTCACAACGGCATTAGGCTGTGAAAATGAAAACATTTATTTTTTCCAACAATCTGTAATTTTAGCTGAAAATTATAAATTTTTACAAGGAATCCTAGAAAAAAAGCATCCCAACTTTTATTGCGCAATTTCTTCCAAGTTCGACAATGCCCTATATGTGGGTGTAAACTGCTGTTTGGGTGCATAGGTTTTGGGAGGCAGATTTTGGTGGGTGCCATGTGGCATTTATATAGCCCACAAAGTATCAGAACAGGTGAAACTTTCCAGAAGTCACCCTATTTCAACATCCCTCATGGATCTAATTTAGGGATCTATTGTGCATTTTGGGCGCACAGGTGTTCCACAGTTCTTTTTAGCTTAGGGCCATGAAAATAAAAAAAAATAAAAAAAACGCCTGCAGTTCTGCCATTGTTTTCAGCGGTTAATTTTTACAGCGTTCACCGTGCGGTATAAATGATAGGATAACTTTACTATGCGGTCGGTACAGTTACAATGATATAAATTTTATATTGTTTTTTGTGTTCTCCTTTTACACAATAAAAATGCATTTCTAAAAAATTGTCACTTTATGTCCTCATAATTTTTTATTTTTCTGTATATGGAGCTGATTAAGGTTTACCTTTACACCTTTTATAAGTTGGCTTACTTTATGCCACTAATGAAACCACGTCTATTTTACTGAGACCTCACCCCTTATGTCGGACAATGCACAGAAGTGTCTAAATACTGTCTAAAACACGTCATGTAAAGAATGTACAATTATTTTTGGTGCAGATTGTCCCAGAATTCTGGTGCCACTGTGTTTATTCATGTGCTCCATGATCCCTTTCTCCCCTACCTTGATAGGTAGAACTGCAGCCAGCAGTACTGCTGCTATAGGCACCATGTATGAGTAGCAGTCTGTTGGGAAGGGGGAGAATAAAAAAAAAGTTTTTCCTTTTATCTGTAGCTACTGACACGTCATGGTGAGATGCCGCCCCAGACACTGGACCTCAAGTAACTTGTGCACATTACGGGGCTGGTAGTAAATTATTATCTTGAACAGATTCAGATAGCGTCTTGATGCAAACCCCTTGGAACAAGGATAACAAAAAACAGAGAATAAATGTGTCCACTTCAAGGCTGGTAATGATAACATCACATGTAATATAGAAGTAAATCTCATGTGGTGCTTAGTCCATGCCTGTAACACGTTTAAGATATGGCAACAAATCAGAGTGCACCTTATTATTTTCTAGACCACGGGGGTCAAACTCAAACTCAAAACTGATCCGCAGTGTAGTTATATTTGGCCCACGCGTAACAGCCAGGCAGTGTACAGAGGAGAAGAGGAAGAAGCCAGAAGCTGTCATTACATGGCTCTCACTCAGCCCCTTCTCCCTGAATAGAGCAGAGAAGGGACCACATGGCAGGAGAAACAACTAAGGCAGCAGGACGACTGATAAGGCACAGCGGGACGGGAAGACTGAAAAGAGGAGCTTACAGGGATAAACAAGGAGCCTCAACACTTAACCCTTACAGCTCCTTCTCAGCACCAGCATCTCTGCAGACAGCAGTAAACTCTAAATGGAGACGCCGAGCCATGTAGCAGATAAGAAGCAGTGTGAAGAACCCTGAACACAATGAGTTAACTGAAAATAACAAGGTTGGCCTGCGACTTTGTTCAAGTTTTTAATTTTGGTATACTGTGTATTTGAGTTTGACACCTGTGTTCTAGACCTTTTCTCTTTGGCTTTCTATGGACACTGCAAATAAGATTGCTCCAGTTACACCGGTATGTGGCCACCAAATAACATTTGGTAGGGAAAAATAGAACTGCAGGCAACATACACAAAGAAATTTTGAGTGTGAACATTAGTGTGAAGAATAACGTAAGAAGAGATGATCAAAGATGCTGAGAAGACATGGAGTGGGATACATAGCAGTATCTTAACCAGGGCTAACCAGCAACTTGCAGTTGTTATCCTAAAATATCATTGTACACAGAATGCCCCAGGCGCTAAACACTAATGCTGGTATTCCACCTACACTATACATTCCCATCACGAAACTTTGTGCTTTATAGACAAAAAATCAATATATGGCCAAGGTTACTGTATTTAATTGAAAACACATATTTGAATGCAAAAAATCTCTGAGAGATATCTGACTGCGCGCGTCGCTATACACTGGGTGTTTTAGAAGTACGCACTGGCCAGCACATACTTCTAAAGCGCTCTGTTCCAGCTCCCACTTTCCCCATAGACATGTCACTTCTTTCCTCCGGCACGTAGTACTTGTCGGGGAAGACGGCAGGTAAGCATAGCTCACAATGATAGCTATGAATTACCGTATTAGCGGGCCATGCTTCGGGCATATTGCAGCGCAATTACGCGCCAAATGCGTTACTTTGAATTATAATGTATGATCAATTTTATATTAGTGTTGTGACTTTTCAATAGTTAGTATGGTTTAAGGCAGTGGTCTGCACCCTGTTGTTTTCAGATGTTACAGAACTACAACTCCCAGCATTCTGGCATTTGTGGCCAGAGAGTTAAAGGTTATAAACCATTGTTTAAAGAGATTTTTTATGTGTATTTTTTTACCCGGATCATATGAAATATGGTACCATACTATATGATCTTCGACAGAGGAGCCACTCGTATGTTTTCCTTTGAAGTCATATCATACCTGCAATAGAGCACTTCATATTTTGTTTGAACCAGCCTCCTCCGGAGATTTCTCAGGAGAGGCTTTTGTTTTCCAAATGAAAATGAATCTTAATCTCTTGTTTTCTTGCCCGCGATATTTAATCCTGAAGGTAGCCAACAGTGTGAACGTCACATCCTTGTTCAGGGCTTATTGCTGTTGCTACAGAAGAAAAGACAGATTAACAGCAGTGTTAACAATCGCTGCATTATACACAGCCTATAACAAATGAACAAAGGCAAATACTCGCTGAAGTGAAAGCGCCATCCAAAAAGACAAAAGCGGATTCGACTCCTATAAATAAAAATTATGTAGCACTTCACTGGCAGCCCTAAATAGACACACAAATGAAACCGTATGTACTTATCTGGTATTACTGCTATTGTACTGTAATTACGCTGTATTACACGAGAGCTTGATTGAGAGTTATTTCTGCTTATAGTGTGCACAATATGTTCATTTTACTAAAAACTCTGTTCCGGTGCTGTATCCCTAGCCCACAGGGAAGTGTATGCTTCTGACTCTGCTGCTCTGTCTTCTGCTATGACCGTGCCAGATAGGGACACAACTTTCCTGCTGTGTTTGAAAGGCAGAATTACTAGTGCATCTCAAAAAATTAAAATATCATTGAAAAGGGATTCTCCAGGACTATCTTTTTGTTATAGGGCTCACAAATGTATTATATTAAACCATGTAATTCATACTGTAATGAGTCTATACAATATATGGGTTTCTGTATTTGACTTATATCAATTATATTTTCAGTGATATTCTAATTAAGCAAGGTAACTGGCACTTGAAGGTGACAGCAGGCTGACAGCCTATTTAAAGGGGATGTCTATGTGTTTGTTTTTTACTTAAATCATGCTGGTGCTGCAGTAACAAAAGTAAAAAAAAAACAACATCTCGCTAATCTCACCTACATCCCAGCACTGCCACTAGGGCAGCAAACAGCAGGATTCCTGGATGAGGCCTGCGTCAAGACTCTCCCATGACATCTTGTAGGCCACAGGCCTAATGCATCCTACAACCCTAATTGGTGGGGTAGGGAGCTGACGGCTATCTCTCCGTCATGGTTTTTATCTATTTGCACATCATGAGAACATATGAACGGCTAATTACCTCTGACTACCTGAATCCCCTATGCTTCTAAACGGTGATGTCTGAAAATGTCATGTGACTGAGGCAGCCAATCAGCAGCTGCAGCGATGACATTCCTACTGCCAGAACGACAAAGCACAGAAACGAACCGGGGAGGCGGTGGGCAGCGGCAGCGCTGGAATGGAGGTGAGTTTGTTTTTTTTTACTTTGTTACTACAGCACTGGCATAAAGTTATAAAGAAAAAAAAAACATACTGACAACCTCTTAAGCCCCTTAGTGATCAGAATATTTAAGACCTTAATAACTAATAAAAAGGAGGGTTTTTTCCATTGTCGCATACCAAGAGCCATATTTTGTAGTCCACATAGCAATGTGAGGGCTTCTGTTGCGCAGGATAAGTTGTATTTTTTAAACGTACATATCATTTCTGAATTTTTATTATCTTCATTAGTTTTTTTAACTTTTTTAATTAGTTTTTCATTTATTTTATGTGTTACTACTTTTGCACAGTATAAGCAGTTTTTTAAACTGTCACCACATTCCAAGAACCACAATGTTATTTTTTTACTTGACAAAATTGAACAAGGGCTTAACTTCGCAGGTCTCATAGTTTTATCTTTATGATTTTGGGGGGTACATCTGACTTTTTGATTGCTTTTTAGGTTTTTTTTAGGAGATAAACAAAAAACTGAGATTTTGGCAAATGATAGAGATGTGGTGATGCCAAATATATTTAGAGATTTTTTGTTTTTCCGTTAGTTTTTTACAAAATAAAGATGTTCATAAAGGCGTTTGTATTTTCTCTTTTTTTATTTTACTTAGTGCATTCTTTTTAGTGTCTTTTTTTTTTTCAGGTGATCCTCTGATCACTCCACTAATACATTGCAGGACTTGTGTTGGAATGTATTATACCTGTCAGTTTTAGGCTATGTTCACACGGCTTAAACTGGGACGTATCTCGCCCCGTATTCCGCGACGTACTGTGCTAAATACGGGACGAGATACGTCCCAGTCATTACGGTAATCCACAGTTCTCGTAGAGAACTATGGATTACATATCCTCTCCCTGCTCGCACAATACGGGGAGCTGGGAGAGAAGTGACATGTCAATTATTCACGGCGTATACGCGCCGTGAATAATGGATGTCTATGGGGCCCTGCGGATTGCCGGCCCCCCAGCCCCGCCCCCACTCCCGAGTACACGGCATAATTGCGGGCGAAATACATCCCGGAATTATTGCCGTGTGAACCCTGCCTTACACAGACAGGCAGCCTAATGGGTCATTGGGCCATACATTACCTATATATGACAGACCCAGAGCCTAATACCAAGCCCCAAGTTTACAGGGGAGCTCCCTCTCTTAGGAAACCACTAAAGTTACCACAACATCTAAGGAGTTATATAAAGTTTATTTTCTGTGAAAATCCAGCTCAGGTCATTGCTTCTGATTATACATTATGTCACAACACAGATATAAAGGGCCAAAAGCACCTTAGGGATCAGAACTATTTATTTTTATTTTTTTTAAAACTCCTAATTATTTATTTCCACTGACATATATCTTTGTTTCTTTTTGCATCAAAATTAAGTAGCTGAATATAAATTTTACTTACGTTACTTACTTTACAATTACTGTACAATTCTGAAAACATTTGTGTAATTTTTTAAACTTTTTATTCAGAACCATAAATCAGTTGACAGATGTATTATTGAATAGAAATATGCATTTGATTACTATGGTAACTTACATTAACCCCTTAACGCCGAGGCCTATTTTTTTTCACAATCGTTTTTCCCTCCTCGCGTTCCCAGAGCCATAACTTATTTATATTTTCATCTACATAGACATATGACGGCTTTTACTCTGCAGGATAAGATGTACTTTCTTATCTTTTTTAATGGTGTTATTCATCGTACCATAGAATATACTGGTAAAGCACAAAAAAAATTCTAAGTGGGGCAAAATGTGGAAAAAACTTTCCTATGCCATGTTTGTGGAGGTTTTGTTTTTACAGAGTTCACTCTCCGGTATAAATGATGTGTTATCTGTATTCTACAGGTTGATATGCATCCGCCAATACCAAACATGTACAGTTTACAGTTGTTATGTTTTGGTACCGTAAAAAAATTCCAAATATTTTCTATTTTTGAAATTTGCGCGGCTGCGACATTTTCTGTGACCAATAACTTTTTTGTATTAACACCTACGGACTTGAGTGAGAGTACATTTTTTTGCAGGCTGAAGTGTACCTTTTATTGCTAGTAGTTTGGAATGCATGCAACTTTTTTGATTAAATTTATTCCAATTTTTATGGGACGTGAAATGACCTAAACAATATAATTTGACGTTTGGATTTTTTTCCTTCTACGGTGATCAGCGTACGGGATAAATTATGTTAGATTTTAATTGATCAGACTTTTTCAGACGCGGCAATACCAAATATGTGTAACTTTTTTACTATTTTTTTTGTAAAATGGCAAAAGGGGGGTAATTTCAACTTTTAGTCGTTTTTTTACACTTTTTTTTTAACTTTATCTACAAGTCCACCCTAGGGTGCTTCACCACTAGAGGGCGCGGTCATTTATACAGCTTAATGCATTGTAGTACAATGCATTAGGATGTACAAAGAGGGTGGTTTTACTACTTCCTGTCTGTTGCTGGAGTAGCAAAATCAAACACATGATGGCGATTGAAGCCTGCACAATTCTTCCTGCTGTCATGTTAAGTGGTCTGGGCCCCACAATTTAACCTCGGGCGCGCCGATTGCAGTGGGGAACAGTGCACGGCACTGTTTCTCATTCATTTAAATGCCGTGCCATCTTTCCCGACGCCTCTAAGGGGATAAATAGCGCAGCATTGCGCTGGCGCCCTTCCATGTTGAAACCGGCGAGTGTTAGCTGCAATTAGTACTCATACGTCCAATGTCGGTAAGGGGGTTAAAGACTTTTCTTCACTTTTTAGTACACATTATTTTATTCAATGTTATATGTCAATATTAGCAACATATTAGTCTAGATATTTTATATATTTAAGCTAATAGTTGGCATACAGAAGTTTGTGCCTGCCTAGTATAAGGGTCAGTGACCCAAGTTGCCAAGGTCATAGCTCGAGTGTCATGTATTCAATGGTGGGTGGTGGACCCACTGTGCCACTTCCGGGCTTACTCCAATGGAGCGTAACTAAGCGGCCATCAGGTATCTTCACAGAGCCTTCGATGGTAAGGTTGGCTTACCCCGGTGACGTGCCAATGCAAGCACCACAGTGAACAAGGAAACAACGGAGACCAAGATAGATATGGCACGGAGGTTTAGGGACAGACACAGGATGGTTGCCAAACAAGACACACAGATAAGACAGAGGCCAAACATGACACACACAGACATAAGATGGATGCCAACACATAAACACTGATTTCAAGGAACAGAGAGTACAAGACAGCAATAAACAGAGAGGCAAGGACAGGAACAAGACTAGGAGCACACACAAGCTAGGAAAAACACATACCAGAAGCATCAGACCAGTTAGGATACAGGTAGCAAACAACAAGAGGAAGAGATAGTAGCAAGGATACAAACAGCAAACGGCAAAACATCAGTAGATACACGAACCATAAGCAAGAATTAGGAAACAGGACACGGAGTTGTGGGAGAGAGTGCTTAATAAAACCCCAGGTGAAGGGTGATTGGTTAGGGAAGCTACACCTAACTTAACCTGCACAGGAATAAGCAGCAGGATTGGGTCGCACCTCTTCTAGTACCCAAGAGGATCAGAGAAGGCCACATACTACAAACAGCAAGGTAAGGTCGCAAGCGGGCATGCAAACAGTGGCTGTGAAATCGAGGTCTGCTGTTTCCTTTATGATATCAGTATTCAAAGACCAGGAAAAAAAAATCTGCAGACAGAAGTAGCATATTCTGTCAATAAAATAAAAATTGATTTGCATTGAACCTTGAGTGCCGTTACTATACACCAATTTTGTGGACTTTTTCTATTTGCTACTTGCACCAATTCCTGAATATATGCATTTAAAGAGTGCCTACAAACTATACTGTTACTGCACACAGAAGTAGATGAGTTCAAAAGTCGAAGCTTGATGTAAGGGACAAAAGAACACTTTGTCGAATTGTAGCCAAAAAACTCCACAAAACTATGGTTCCTCAAATTACTGCAGAGAAGAATGCACTTTGAGGGCACTGGTATCAGGAAAACCCATCAGACAGGCACTGCACACAGATGATATTCATGGAGGACCAGCACAGCCAAACCCTGGCTAACGCCATGACATGTCAAACAGCATATTCAAAGACCACAAAGAATGCAGCAGAGGCATGGAAAGTGCTACGCTCTGGAGACCACCATTTGAAGCTTACAATATTGACTTCCTGAAACCCACTGTAAAACGTGGTGAAGGTACCTGTATGGTTGGGAGTGTAATATCATGACTAACAGCTCAGAAGTATCTGGGTATTCCTCATAATCAACTTTATCCCATGGTCCAGATGTTGTTTTCAGATGGTGATGCAATCTTCAAGGATGACTATGTCCCATTCATAATGCTCATTTGATTTTGGTCCAAGGACCATAAAAAGAAAGTTAAGCATCTACTCTGGGCAGACTTGAATATTATTCTAGGGCATTCTTTATTACCAAGCAAATTTCCACTGACTGCTTCTATCAATGAATTCACAATTTTATGAGATGAAGGGTAAAACAAAACTGACATAATTCTTGTTTGTGATTTATAGTTGTCTATTCACCTATGTGTAAAAGAAGATCCTACCCCTTATTAATAATGATATGTGTAATCTGTAGTCCCAGCTACTTGTTAAACTCCTAATCATAAATTCAGATACAATCATTTACAGAGTAACCGCACAGACAACAGCTATAGACAAACTGATCGGTTCGCTAGCAGAAACCATTGATCTTCTTCGAAGTCCCATACACAATAGGGTTCACCAAATAATTTTTTTAGACACGGGTCTGGTAGCCTCCTGGTTAATGTTGAACTGCTTCAGTCAGTACACCCTTGTGCACATTTGCAGCCAACATTCAACTCAAACATCAATGGCACATGGTGCTCCGCAGTTTCCACCTTCCTTATGTCTAATGGTGCCATTTGTCCACTCACAATACACTTTCACTTTTTACAAGAACATACAAACTGTTCACAACCGTCTCCATTTCGGATATACCTTCACCCTTGGTCCAAAAGGTAATAAGCATACATTTCTGATAAATCGCCCCTTTTCTTCATAATAGCAATGGGTGTTTTTTGTGCGGACAGCCTATGTCATAGCTTATATACCCACCAAGCCAGCCCAGGACACGTGATTTCCTTCATGAGCTATGTGTTGCTGACATCGAAAGCCGAAAATGGTCATAATAATTGTAGATTGCATTGTAGATCAATCCTTCTATGTGAGATGCTTTATATAAAATCAAGTTTCCTAGTAGAAGCAAGGTTCGATATCTGGCATTCAATGGTGCATGCTGTTATTTTTCTAATGCAGCCTCTGAATACAAGAGGTATTTTAGTCTTACATAAGACCCCAATGAAATGCTTTATCACACTGGCCCTCATTTACTAATGTGGTTGCAAAAAAAAAAAGTATCTTAAAATGCGCCAAAAAGTGGCATAAATCTGGCGCAGCATGTTGCAGCTTGTCTCAGACACATTTAGGAGATGTTCACATGGCGTATTGCAGGCGTATATACTGTGTGCGCCACTATACGCCTGCAATACGCCTGTTGCTTCAGCTATACGCACTGGCCAGAGCATACTTCTGAAGCGCTCCCACTGACTTTCACTTTCCCTAGGATGTACACGGTTGAAGCAAATGATCTGTCCCTTCTTTCTCCCAGTGCGTACTGTATGCCGCGGAAGACAGTAGATAATCATAGCTCTCAATGAGTGCTATGAATTACTGTATTTGCAAAGCGTAATTTGGGTGTATTGCAGCGCAATTATGTGGCAAAATATGCTGTGTGACCTTACCCTTATTATGAGCTTAAGACTGCACACTGCTAAACAGGTGCACGTGGCTTCCAAAAATTGGGTGTTGCCTCACAGGGAAATGGATGTGGTTATGATGCCACATGATGGCGTAGAAAGTGAGCCTGAAAAATAAATTAGTCTAAAGGTACAACAATTCTTCAGCTGCACCAATTTATCAAGCAGCATGAGCCATTTTGATGAATCTTGTGCATTTATAGATTGCCTGTCTAAGTTTACGCTTTCTAACTTTTATACAATAATAGTAAATGAGGGCCATTATTTGGGATGCATATGATATGGACAAAATACAACTTTAAATGTAGGGCATGTTAATGGTGGGAAATCAAATTTCCAGCAGCTAAGTACACTTGTAATGCTTGGCTAGAGGAGATGATTTTTTTTTAACAGTATTCAGTATATCATACCCTCCCTTCTGTAGTGCTAGTGAAATATGTGACTATTTGATGTCATAATTTCCTTTTCTTGTATATTAAGCTAATTATTATCTCCATTGTGGTATCACAAGCTATAATCACACAGGCTTGCATACCTCTGTTCATCTCTCAAGCCTGTAGACTTCACTTGCTTAATTTACGACCTAATGGGGCCTCATCGTCTGGTTTCAGAGTGAACGTATATACCCCCTCTTATACTCTGGGTGCTTTCCCTCCATGGTACAGGATGAGGTCATACAAAAGAACTCTGTATTCTAAGTGGACATAATACGTAGGTTGAGTCTGTCTGTGTTATTTGTTTAATACTTATAAGAACCAGAGAAACTTTGGTGACTTCAGAAGCTCTGGTACCCAGTGTTAAGGACGCTTGCGCTGGTGTTGAAGTGAAAGTCGCTGGAGTTCCCTGTTTTCGCCATTAAGCTTCTCATGGCTGAAGTTATAAAAACAGGTGATGTTATTAGCTCCGAGGTGAAGTTTGTAAGTATTTAACCTTTATAAATACATATTTAGCAAAACTGTACCCAATATCACACTATTTTCTGTAACCAGTTTATCATAATCGCTTGATTCCTATGTTCAAGAAAATTGCGTTGTATCCTGATTGACTTGCCGTCTTTACAGCTATATCCAGGACCTGTATTGATAAAACTTGGCAAAACACCTTCTTCTATCAATTCAGATCTGTTAAAGGTGTCATTTTATAAAAGTCATTGATAGCACATTGCTGGGAAAGTGCTGTGCTTTGTCATCTGTTTGCTGCCCTCTGCCTTTTCCATGTGATGGCATGGAAAGCAAAACCCTTTTACATGTATCTGTATTCTGAGTATGGCAATCAATTCCCTAATAGATAATACTACTCAGGCCACATACTTTAAAGAATTCCTCTTAAATGTTTCTCTCCATAAGCCTATGTCTACACAGCATAACTTTATAGTCATCGGCAGATTCAGTATTTTGAATTAAAAATCCAGAAAATCCAACAGTACTGTATATATAGATAGCAATGAATAATCCATGCTGTACAGATTTTTTACCACTGGGTTTTAAATCCGGCGGAATATGCAAAATGTTGTATATACATTAAATGTACAGGGCAAATGCAAAAACCGACCGCCAAAAGAGCACAGTACAGCTGCGGTCCAGCATTTGTAGACTTAGGGTGCTTTCACACATTGTAGTTTTGGTGCAGTTTTAACTTCGCTCCATTTAAACTGCCTTTATTACCAGCAGCTTCTTTCAGTTGTCTAAATTGTTCAGAAAGGTAAGTAATCAATTACAGTGTTTGAAAGTCTTGTGGATTACAAACTAATTGATTACTTACTTTCCAAACAGTTTAGATATGTGACAAAAGCTTGCTGGTAATAAAGACAGTTTAATTGGCGTGCAGTTAAAACTGCACCAAAACTGCACTGTGTCAAAGCTCCCTTAGGCTATATCCACACAGCATCGGACAAAAACCGTCCGAAAGTCGATCGCTTTTTGGCCGATGCAAAACCACGGTTCTTGTCACGTTTTGTGCAAAAACCGCAGTCGGTTCTCATTTTTTTGCTGTTGGCCCATACAATTCATTGTATTGGAAACCTACGGTAAAACTCCAAATGCCGGCGTATTATACAACATATTATATAATACACTGGTGCCACAAAACGAGTAGAGAAAAAGTTTTTTCTATTAAAGTCTATGGGCTGGCTGAACAATCGTATTTTCAGCAGTTTTAAAGTCCTAAAGCCGCCAAAAATATGATCGTTTTTCTATGCCATGTAAACATAGCCTTAGCCTTGCTCTTCTGCTTGCAGATACAACAACTTCAGTATTAGATACATATTAGTCAGTTGCTGTAATGTAATTCACTAATAATAGGGAACTAGTAAATGTACACCTGAAAAATATCTCCCGTACCTGCTCATTGATAGCACAAAAACACTTGTCCACGTCCTTGTCATCTCCCGCCTAGACTATTGCAACATCCTTCTCTGTGGCCTTCCATCTAGCACCCTCGCTCCCCTCCAATCCATCCTTAACTCTGCTGCCCTTCTTATCCACTTCTCTTGTTGCTACTCATCTGCCTCTCCCCTCTGCCAGTCCCTGCACTGGCTACCCATTGCCCAGTGAATCCAGTTCAAGTTAGTAACCTTGACCTACAAGGCTCTCCATAATCTCTCCCCTCCATACATATCTGCCTTAATCTCCAGATACCTCCCCTCATGCAATCTCCGCTCCTCACAGGACCTTCTTCTCTGCTCTCCGTGTGTCAGCTAACACAACCGTCTCCAAGACTTCTCCCGTGCTTCCCCCACACTTTGGAACTCTTTGCCCCAACACCTCAGACATTCCTCCTCTCTCACCGGCCTCAAAAGCAACCTGGAAACCCATTTCTTCAAGAGCCTATAACCAACAATAACCTTGTTGCACTGCTCCACCCCACAAACATGTCTGCCCGTCACCTTCTGTCTCGTCCCCCCTTCCTTGGAGGGCCCTCTCTCTCTCTGTACCAGTTGTTAGGTATTTATCGTCACCTTGTACTTGTTTGAACTACGTTATGTATATAACCCCCCTTGAATGTACAGCGCTCTGGACCTAAGGGTGCTCTAAAATAAATAATAATAATATAATTTTAATTCTGTGTCCAAAGACTTGGAGTAATTATGTGATTTTCACCCTAATCTGAAATCATAGATACTAGAGGGTATCAGTATGAGCTTGGTTCCAAAACATTAGGCAAATGATTAGAGACTCCAAAGATAAGAGATACACGATATCAAAATAAAAGAGCGTTTGCCTGTGCAGTACATCTCACAAGATTCCTATGACTAAGGACACAGCTGTGACTACATTGCGGCACAACACACTTACAGGCTGTTACCTGCTGAGAAGCAGAAATAAGCCTTTGAACATCAATCGGACATACCAAAAATGTTATTAGCTTGTACCTGGTAGACACATAGCACTGGTAAACATCACTTGCTGAATATTAATACTATTAAATCAATGCAGATGAAACACACCAAAGTCTCATTCTGTCCGACTTTTCATATTGTGATTATTTTTTCATTTTTTTAAGCCTTTTTGAAAAAATAAAATATGGATGGCTTGTCTTGTTTAGTAAAACCTTCTTCTGATCTTGCATTTCCTGAGAGCCACAGCGTAGTGTAAAACTGCTCCTGTGTATTTCTAACTGTTGGTTTGAGAAGCAAAGTATGGTCAGGGCTTTTGCAGATTAGGAACCGAGGACTGCTCAATCAAAATAGCGCTGGATACTTATGAGGATCAATAACCATCCCCAGTGTGGTTGCTCTATGGGAAATCAGACAGAACAGTCTGTTAACCGCTTTTTGGGATATATTGACTTTATGCATTAGAATTGTAGAATTCTGCTATATTTATTACAGTGGTTTTCTATTGTATTATAGTCTTCATAACACCTCTGTGCTTTTTGCTTTGTTTTATATTAACTTGTTTTCGTTGCAGGTTATTGTGCGAATGTAATCATTTGGCTGCCTTCCTCTATGGTGGTGCTGCCACATTTATTCAATCTTATTTGGAGAAGAACTGAAATTCTGATACAAATGAATGTCTTAAGAGATAATCATTAAAAAGTAAAAGCTTCTGCCTTTACCATTTCTAAACTAAAGAAAACTATTCCAACCTTCACCGGTGGTGATTTCAGAGAAGCAGACGGTCTTGTGACTCTAAAAATCTTGCCGTTAACGTTATTCCAAACTCTTGCATATTAACCTTGGCAATTATATTTTACTACCTTGTGTTATCTCTGGTTACCAGATGGACTGTCTTTCTACCAAAACCATTCTGCTGCAAGTAAGGTGGTTTTAAACACCTCATAATGACTGATAATAGACTTTGTCATCAACACACAAAACCGGTGAATTAAATGTTATGATAATTATTAACCAGTCAGAGGGGCATAAACAGATGCTATTCATGTGTCTCATATTCCCGACTGCAATTAACACCTGTTACGGCTGCTTGTTATGAGGTACTGAACTGTATGTTAGCGAAACAGGAACAGGCCAAAAAAAGGAACAATAACATAAACCTAAAACTCAATTTTTTTCTTTCTCCAAAGAAAAACTTTAAATAGAAGTTGTTGTTGCAATGTGTTAAGGAGTTTTTACTTTCAGTAACTCCTTCAAAAATGTGCTAGATGATGCTGTGTACAGCAAGACCTCTCCAAAAGATCACCCGTATGAGAAGACCATGTAGCGAGACCTCTCCAAAGGATCAGCCGTATGAGAAGACCATGTAGCGAGACCTCTCCAAAGATCTCCGATATCACAATATAATTTATTGGATACGTTTGTGGAAAGTAGTAACGCAAGACAAAAAAGAAACTAGCACTCAGACGAAAACCCATCTTCTTTAAATTTAAAATGGGAGGAAGAAGTAGCTTTTTGCAGAACTACAATCTAACAGGGAAATAGTAATTCAAACCCAGTGACAAGGTGGTAATATTGTCATCTTAAAAAAAGTGACTATAGAGCGATGGTTGGAGAATACTGGTGATTCAGAAACATATGGAGAGGCTTCCCAAAAAACCCAAACCAATGAGTAAACTGAAGGAATTGAAAAGGATTTTGGATTTGGTAATTAGAGAAAAAATTAAATTACTGAGGAGAGAAGAAATTTTTGCTAAATGTGAAATCCTACTAAATTTCTACCTTTTATGCATTACCAAAAGGCATAAAAGGTAGTGCCAATACCAGAAGACCGATAGTCTCAGGTAGAAACAATTTAAACAAGGACCCGCACGTATGTTTTATCGTATACTGATGCCTTTGGGCACGGCCTTCCTTCATATCTTTAAAGATACGAAGGACACTGTATGAGAAATTAACGATTTTAGTGGTGAGTGAGAGTACACATCTAGCAAGTTTAGACGTAGAAGCCCTATACAGTAACATCAGACATGACCTGGGCCTGAAAGCAATCAAGTATTTTTTGAACACAAGAGGTACCAATTTACTGAACACAATGATTTTGTTTTACAGCTAAAGGTTTTGTTTGACAACATAACTATTTTTTTGTTTGATGGCACCTTTTATCGCCAGATAAAAGGTGCCATGGGAACTGTCTGTGCACCAAGTTTTGCTAATCTATTTTTAGGTATTGGGAGAATGCTATTGTTTTTTCTGAACACCTTGAAATATTCACAGATCGGATTTTATTTTGGGGGCGCTTTATTGATGATATTCTGATTTTTTTGGATGGAAGTGAAAAATTATTCATGGATTTTGTATCTAGATTTAATGATAATGAAATTGGATGAAATTCACATTTTAAATTTTATGGGGGAAAATAAATTTTTTTTGGGTTTGAAATTATGTTTGGGTGAAAAAAATTTA
>JAODAL010056867.1:0-23029 GCA_025379985.1 Phyllomedusa bahiana
TTTTTAAATCGAAAAATATCAAAAGGGCTCACAACACATACCCAAAAGATGAATTCCTTTAAAAGGGTCAGGCAAAGGGTTTCCCCTTTTACGGGCTTTTTCTACTATGTCTATTTTTTAAAAGCTCTTTTTTATTGCCCTTTTTTGGAGCTGTCCCCAAAAAAGTAATTTTCTTGTGTATTGACATGTTAATAATGAGCCTTTTTTTTTTAAGCCCCCCAGAATTTTTGGGGGAAAGTTGTTGAAATTACTTTGTTACCAACGTTGTTAACATACCTTCAGATTCTTTATTTTTATTTACCAGTAAAAATATGTTATAGTGAAAATAAAGAGGTAAATCGCACAGCAACAACGATAAACCCTCATATGCCCCCTGATTTTTTCTATTTTCTGCATGTTTGTCACACAATTGTTTCAAATCTTTGACCCCTTACCGCCACAGCCAGTTTTAGCCTACTTGACAGAGCCCCATTTTTTTAAATCTGACATGTCACTTTGGGACTAACTTTTTGACACTTTTACCTATCCATGTGATTCAGATATTGTTTTCTTGTGACACATTGTGCTCTAATTTAAGTAAAAAAATTTGGCTAAAAATTCCCCGGTTTTATTTGTGAAAAATATCAAAATGTTGCAAAAATTTTTAAAAGTTTCAAAATACAAAAATTTCTGCATGTAACATAGTTACACACAGTTTTAATACAAAAAAGTGTAGAACTAGCATCTACCATAAGTTTACTGTAGGTTGGTATCATTGTGTAAATGTCTTTAAATTTTTTACAAAATTTGGGGAACTTTAGAAATTTAGTTAATTTTTTTTTTTAAATTTCCAAGAAAAAATTTTCAGGTACCAGACTAGCTTTTGGGGCCGGGATTAAGATACCCCATAAATATCCCTCTAAGAAACTGCACCCCTTAAAGATTCAAAACAACATTAAAAAAGATATTTTTCCTCTAGGGGTTTTACAGAAAATTTAAAGTGCAGGGGGGAAAAATCAAAATTTCACTTTTTTTTGCAAATTTTTTAAATTTTTATTCTTTCTTCAGTGGAACATGGTAGATTATAATAGGGAAATACAACTCAATATTGATTCTGCCCTTTTTTAGAGATATCCCATAATTGGCCCCCATAATTTTTGACTAATCACAACCAGAATAGGCGGAGCACCTATTGGACTTGGGGTGTTCATTTTCATTAAATTTTCGGGAGGCACCTTCAGTTTCAGACACCCCAAAGGGTTTTAAAACTTAATAAACACCCTTAAAAAGAACCCATAATGGAAACTACACACCTAAAGGAATATATTCAGGCATGTAGTGAGTATATCGATCCCACATGTGTTTCATAAACTTTTTTAGCATTAGGCTGTGAAAATAAAGAATTAATTTTTCTCCAACAATCGGCAATTTTAGCTGAAAATATTTAATTTTTACAAGGAATTCTTGAAAAAAAGATCCCTAAAATTTGTTACCTAATTTCCTCCAAGGACAGCGATATGCTTTATGTGGGTGTAGGCTGCTGTCTGGGTGCATGTCAAGGATAGAGGACAATGGATAGAGCGCTATTTTATGTTTTGGAATTCAGATTTTGGTGGGTGCCGTGTCAAATTTTCAAAGCCCCCAGAACTAGAACAAGGGAAACCTTGCAGAAGTCACCTCATTTTAATTAACATCTCCAGGATTCATCTAGGGGGTTTTCGCTTTTGGGCACAAGGGTTCACTTTTTTTTTTTTTTTTTTTTTTTTTGGGGCATTGTGCCATGGAAATGAAGGGAAAAAACACAGTTCTGTCATTGTTTTTTTGGGCTTCATTTTTACAAAAGGTTCTCTCGGGGTTTAATAACATATCTGATATAGATTACTGTCGGGTGGCCGGTTTCACCCAATTTTGAAAACCTCCCTATATTTAAAAACAGGGCTGGCCTTTGTAAATTTAGCATTTCTCTCCCTTTTTCTCCCCCGGCACCCTAATAGATTGTAAGCTTTGCGAGAGGGGCCCTCACACCTTGTGTTCCCCTGTAAGTAGTTTTCATTTTTAAAAGTCTGTTTTTTGTCTGTAATTATACCCTCTACATTGTAAAGTCCCGGGGAATTTTTTTTGCCATATAAATAAAGATTATTATTGTTGTTATTATTTTTATTATTTTTTTTTTTTTTTTTTTTTATTATGATAACTTTACTATGCAGGTTGGTACAATTACAAAGATATACATTTTTTATGCTTTATTACTAGAGATGGGCGAATCTATTCTAACGAAGTGGGCTTCGTTAGAATTTCAGGAAAACTTCGATTTTGCACGAAATAAATTTGGGTAAATCGCGGGAACAAGTGTGTTTTTGTATTTTTAAAATGGGGGACAAACACATGGCGGGCAGGGGGAAGGAAAAATCTGGGAGGAGAAAAAGACCCCAAATGACATGGCAGACATCAAGCCAATCGAGACCGGCGGGCTTCTGTACTCACAGCAATAAGTCGGCGCCATGCTGCCCCCACACTGTTCTCCTTTGCCCCCGAAATTTTGCGGCTTGCAGGACACAGAGATACACACAAAGGAAATTGCTTTTAACAGCGATTTGGAGGAGGATTGGGTTCCCCTGCTTTTTCAAATGCTCCTCTTTGTTATCTTTTGATTTAGTTTTTGGGGGTATTGTAATTCAAGTCCCGGAAAGGGGTTAAATTTGCCCCATATAATTTTAATTCCCCTGGTATTTCTGGACGTATTGAATATCCCAAGGGGTTAAATTAAAAACCCGTTAGTGGGTTTTCACGACAAATTTTTCCTATCATTTGTGGAGCGCATTTTATATCCAAAAGGGGTTTAAATTTAAACCTGTTTTTGTTTTTATTCAGTAAAAACACAGTGTTTTAAACCCCAACGAGTACATTTTTCCTGGGCATTTCGGGGCCAATTATATAGAAGGGGTTAATTAAGGTTTTGTCTTTTATATTCATAAAAAAAAGGGTTTTTTTTTAAAAAACCCCCATACAATAAATTTTTCCCGGTGATTTCGGGAGCGCAATTTATATTCAAGGGGAATTAAGTGTGTTTGTGCTTTATATTTTAAAATACAAGTGTTTTTAAACCCACATCGATGAATTTTTCCTGTCATTTGTGGGGCAATTTTTATCCAAGGTTAATTAAACATGTTTTGATTTTTATATTTAGTAAAATTTCAGGTGTTTTTAAAGCCATATGCGAGTAAAATTTTCCCTTGGGCATTTCTGGAGGGGCAAATTTTTAAACAAAGGGTTATTTTTGCTGTTTTGTGTTTTTAAAACAGTAAATTTCACTGTGTTTTTAAACGCCATATACGAGTAAGCTTTTCCTATTCATTTCTGATGCGCAATTTATATCCAAGGGTTAATTAAGCATGTTTGTGATTTTATATTCAGTAAAATACACGGTGTTTTTAAACGCCATATGCGAGTAAATTTTTCCTGGTCATTTCTGGAACGCAATTTATATTCAAGGGTTAATTAAGCGTGTTTGAGTTTTTATATTCAGTAAAATACACAGTGTTTTTAAACGCCACATACGAGTAAATTTCTCCTGGTCATTTCTGGAGCGCAATTTATATCAAAGGGTTGCCCAAGCCTGTAAGTGGGTTCATTTGGAGTTAAATACAGGGTGCGTATTTATCATATACAGATATCTTCATCAAACAGAGTCTGTAAATTTTTGAACAAACAGTATGTCAGACAGAGAGGTGGCAGGCTCTTCACATGCGAGTGGCAGTGGCACAAACATTGCAGCACATTAAGGGGATGTCACAGCAGGGGTGATTCGGCCGGTGTCATCTAGCGGCCGTTTTTGACACAACCCAAAGGCTTGATTGGTTGACTAGGTATCCACTTCCCCCAGATCATTGCAACCCCCGCCCAAAGTCGGTAACGTCAACACAACCCTTAGTTGGCAGGACCGGGAACAGCTCAGGGGCTCTCACCGTCCACAACCCACCTCTGTCCCTTGGGGTTCATCACCAAGAACTAGTACGTGGTCTGGGCTCATCCCCACATACGCAAAGATGAAAATTTGAGGACAATCGCAGTATTTGGGAGCAAAGAAGTGGGGGCCGACACCCCCTGCTTCTTGCAAATTTTGGATGGGGGAGAAGTGGCATGAAGGTCTGTTGTGAGGGGTCAGTTCTGCTTCCAAGACCCTTTTAGGGGGTCAGAGTGAAGCTTCCAACAATAATCGATGATGATGTAGCCCATCGAACTTGGGACCGGGTGAACAAAAGGGGTTCATCATCGTCAGGAGAAAAGGGCTCGTTTGCGCTTCAGGCAGCGACGCAGCCCCAAAGTTGGGAATTTGGGGCCCTGGGTCAGCAGGGTACGCATGCAAGTCGGGCCAAACAGCCAAGGGGCAGACGACCCACTTCGCAGGTCCAAGAACGGCACAGGGGCTCACCGAGGCAGCGGTGGTAGTTTTTTCCCTCATGTGGGGCGTTTGGGAAAAAAACCACCCACCGGCGGGGGCAGTTTTTTTCTAAGACACCCGGGGAGCCCCAACATGGGGTTTTATGTAAATTGTGGGCGAAAGTGAAGCGGGCCAGGGACTAACCCCTTGTCACCCCGGCCCGCGTCAACACATGCAGCGCACCATACAGGGCCTGGGGAAATGTGGTGAGATGTGGGGGGTCCATCCTGCCCAGCAACAGCAGCAGCACCCTGGCACGCATGCCATTTAGCCATCAAGGCTCTACCACCTTGCAAAGGGATGTTTTTTTTTTCCCACACTACCGGGGCCAGATGCTCCTGCTCCTTGCCACTCATGGCGCCAGCTAGTCTGTTCTCGAGGCTGGATTGCCAAGAGACAGCTCGGTATGCATCCAAACCATACCTAAGGTGCAGAAGCTAACGGGTGCTCCTGTCCAAGTTGTTGGTTACTGCACTACGGGTCCCTTCCCTTTCCAGTGGTGGATCTCTGTACCGTTCAAAGAATATTGGCTTGCTTGACCGAGCCAGAATGGTGGGAATGTGTCCCAAGCTGTGAGATTTCCTTTCCAAAAAGCGCTGTTACAGCCATTCCTACATATATGTAGAACAGAAGGTGGTGAAGTCCTTGGTGGGCCCTAATCGGTCTCTTCTCCGAAGGTGCAGGCAGTGCAGCTGTGTGGAGCTGTAACTAAGGTCACAGGGCCAGTACGATGTCCTTTACGGCACACTTGGGTGAATGTGCTTCCTATCTAGCCACAACAACAATTGGACAGGAGATGCTGATTTTTCCTCCTCCGTTTAAAAGCATGCCTCCTGTGGCCAATGTCCGCTCCTCCTCCTCCACACCCACAACCATCTCTAGCCTCCAAAGTCTCTGCTCCTTCATACCACTTGTGTTGAGCAGACAGCCGGTGTACGCAGTTTACACCTGGCTTGTATCAGTGAACAAAGTCACACAGGGTGAAACTCGTGCCGTCATGCAACATGAAATCGATGTGTGGCGTTCTCCATGCCAATTGCAAATCATCACCATGTGAGGACAATGGAGGAACATGGTGTCCGCGCTGCACCCAGAGGATGGATGGCCCATGTGCCTGTATGAGCAAGTGTTCAATCTGATTGTCAAAAGGTTCTTGAATGTCTTCCACCGATCTTTAGAACATTTTGAAATTGGCGCCAGGAAATCTGTGCCATGCACTTCATCCTTCCTACAAATCCAGGGATACCTCTCGAGTTGCAGGCGCTGATTGTGCCTCCCAACCCCAACACCGACTTGATTATGCGATGTATTCCACTGTTGGAATTCAGCTGACAGGTTAGAAGGACTGAATGAACGAGAAAGGCCATTAACGTATTTTTTTGATCGAACTAGGGCGGACCAGGAGTACTCCCCTGTGTAACTTTGATTTCAGCCAGTGGCGCTCATGCGTCACACCTGCATTTGCTGAAGGCCATTTGAGGAGGCATTCGCTATTTGTCAGTCGCAAGGACTAGGATTGGAATAAACGTCCTTCCCCTGTTCATGTCCTAGACAGATTCATGAAATATCTGTTGGGCAGGGGACTAGTTTGTGGCAAACTTCTCGCGGACAATGAGTCCGGTGGGGGACTGAACTGGATAGGTGGAGGAGGAGGGAGGAGGATATTAGAGCTGCAAGCATTGTTGGTGATATATGATTGGGTAGTTCTCTACAGGTGACAAGTTGAGGTGGATAGGAGCCGGGAGGAGGTAGAGTGGAGATGAGGATGATGACCCACAAGCAGTCTACTGGTGGAGATGGAGGCAAGGAGTCCCTCAGAGTTTCTTGCGCACATGGCCTGCAGCATGCTGATTTGCCTGGCTGGTGACAACCAGATAGTCACCATCCAGCAGACGGATGACTTCTGGTTCTCCACCCTCTTGGACCCTCGCATCCGGTCCAAAATGGGTGCTACTGAGATGGAGGACAAACTCAAATACTATAGAGAAATCCTCCGTAGTCAGTTTGCCACTGCCTATGGCGCTGGCCATCCTCTGATAGGTGTGCCCGGGGGTTTTCCCTCAGCGCTCATTCCACTGCCAGGATGTGGGGGAAGGTGGGGGGGTCGGAGCATTTCCAGCTCCTCAGCAGCAACCAAAATCTGGGTCGCTGATGAAAAGCTTCCTTCATGCCTAGTGAGGAGGGCACTCGCCCGCAGCAGAACTGGAGTAGACCCTGAACCAACAGGTGGGGCCCTACTTGGACGCACTTGCCCCCCCAGTTAGAAGCCATGGACTACTGGACAGCCAAACTGGATGTGTGGCCCCTCTTGCCCTTTTCAGTGCAGAAAGGGCCTGCCGCCCTTGTGGCATCAGACGGTGTTCAGTTTTCAGGGGGGCCCTCGTTACCCCCAAAAAGAACCCCTTGTCCACTGGAAAAATGGAGCACTGACCCTTTTTCAAGATGAACAGGGTGGCAGCCGGATTTCCACACACCAATGCCTTAGGCATCGTTTTCTTCGACATGACGCCCCAAAAACTTTGAGAAATGAGTTGGATTCAATACCCCTTCACCCTATTTGATCCGCCAACCGCCTATCCAAAAATCTTTTTCCAGTTTCTCCCTCTGCCTTCCACCGTCTTTTCCCGGGACGGGGATTTCCCACCCACCTCCACACTCTGTCATTTTGCCCCTCTATGAACTCATGCTGCGGGTTTCCGTGACCTCCACACTCTGTCTTTGTTCCACTGTCTGACCCATGCTGCTACTGCTGGTGCCGTGACCCCCACACTCTGTCATTGTGCCACTCTATGACCTTATGCTGCTGCTGCTGCCGTAACCTCCACACTCTGTCATTGTGTCACTCTATGACCTTATACTGCTGCTTCTGCCGTGACCTCCACACTCATTGTGCCACTTTGTGGCCTACTCCTGTTTGTGCCACCTCCACACTCTGTCATTATGCCACTCACTGACCTCATGCTGCTGCTGTTTGTTGCTGTCGTGACCTCCACACTCTGTCTTTGTGCCACTCTGTGGCTTACTCCTCTTTGTGCCCTATGACCTCATGCTGTTGCTGCTGCCGTGACCTCCACACTCTGTGTTTGTGCCATTCTGTGGCCTACTCATGCTGCTGCCAAGTGACCGCTGTCTCACTGGAACACCCTGTGGTTTCCTAATGCTGTTCACCTTCACCATCTATGACGTTGCCACTATTTTGGTTTTCCCCTTTTTTTTCATCTGTCAGAAGAAGGGAAAAGGATCAGAATTATCTAGCCAAAAGCAGGAGTGGATACGAACACAGAAGACATGCAATATCCCATTTACTGCTCATCTCTGTTTTTGGATCAACTCCTGTTTGTTTTTGGCTTTAGCAATACGATGGATTATTGACTGATTGAAAGTGGACACTGACGGATGAAAGGAAGGGGAAAATGATCAGAGACGTCAACGCAAAAATTAAATGCGGGGCACCCTCTCCACTCATTCAGGGGGGCCTCTACATGTATTAGCGTTTAACAGACCAGGTTCTGTCATATTCTGTAACGGTTTAAAGCTCTGGCCTCATGGAGTGACCCATGTTGTGACGTCCACTTACTGTGCTGAGACCTGTGCCGGCTCCAGTAACCTTCTTCTGTGTTTTTTGACGCTATCTAGGATCTTAGCCTTCAGCTTGCTTTTTTCCAGCTGGTGCTTGCCATGGACTTTATCAGGCTGCATTTCTGCTTCAGTTTTTTGGTCAGTTTTGCCCCCGTAAGTGTCCAGGGAATTTTAGAGTGAAGCGATTCTAAGAGCAGCGGCAGTCATGCGCGTGTCATACTAAAACACAGTATTGTATGAAGACCAAACCAAGCTCCCTCTGCATATTTGAGCATGTTACAATAGCCTACAGCCCTCTACAGGCTCTCTGCAGCCAGGAAATAGCTGTTTTTTAATGCGATTTGTCGCAAATTAATCCGGGGCGAAAATAATTTTGTAGGAAAATTCGGCGAACTCGGCAAACTAAATTTTTAAGAAATTCGCCCATCTCTATTTATTACTTTTACACAATAGAAATGTGTTTGTAAAAAATCTCATTTGTGGCATGAGAGGCCATTTTCATAGGTACCATTATGGGGTCCATGTGATACTTTGATAGTTTTTTATCAATGTTTTTGCGAGGCTTGACGAACAAAATCCAGCAACCGGGTGGTGTTTTTATTTTTATTTTTCATATCGGTCACCATGAGGTATAAATGACATGCCAAAATTTTAAACTCGCGGGTTGATACAATTACGGGAAAAACCCATGTACAGGTAGGGGTGTAATTTGGGGGTTTGCGGGCACGGTGGAGAGCCTTATGGGTGAGATTTTTTTATTTTAAAAGTTGAAATTTCTGAAACTAATAGGAGCCAGTGCAGATACGAAAGGGTAGGGGCATGGGTTTTTTAAGCAGCGGGAAAAGGGAAAGACAACCCGGCTGCTGCTTTCAGGACAGATTGGAGGGGGGAAGGGGGTTTAACAGAGAGGGAGCCCCAACAATAGGGAGTTACAGTAGTCAAGACGAGAAACCCAAATAAGAGTCTGGGTTGTTTTCATAGTGAGAAAAGGACGGATTCTGGAAGGGTTCTTAAGGTGTGGGCAAACAGATTAAGGGATTGGATATAGGGGGTAAAGGGCGATCAAAATCTAGTAAAAACCCCGACAGCGGCCCCTTTTTTGCCTAAGAGTTTTGGGGGGTGCCACACACTAAAAACGAAATGCAGGGTAGGTTTTGGTTAGTAGAGGGTTGAGATGACAAAAAAGTTAAAGTTTTAGTGAGTTTTAAATTTTAAAAATAGAGAGAAACAGGATTCAGAGACAGGGGCAGACAATCCGGTGTTTTGTACCCGGGGCAGGATATGTGTTGGGGGAATTAATTAAATCTATTTGAGAGATTTAGAAAAATTTTTTTTCTAAAAAATTTAACAGAGGAACCAGACAACACAATTAAAGAGGGGCCCGAATTTCTCGAAATTGGGTTTCGCTCTCTTTCGCCAAATTTTCCCCAAAAAAAAAATAACTTCTTTTCCGTTTTTCCCTTTGGGATGAATCCCCTTAAAAAAAACAGCTTTTCCAGGCTGAACAGAGCCTAAAGGGGTTTGCTTTTTAAAAACGTTGTGCCCTCTTAAATATGAAAGGGGATCTTGGTTTGGTCTTCATACAATTTTTGTGTTTTAAAATGAAACCATACTGCCAAACGGCCCCTTAAAATCGCTTCACGGGGCATTTAAAAGAGGGCCAAAAAAACCGCCCAAAAAAAACTAAAGAGGGAATGTGCCTGAAAAAGTCATGGCAGGGGGACAGCGGGAAAAAAAAACAAGCGAGGGCTCAGGGGGCAACATCGTGACGAGTGTGGAGGTGCGGGGGAAAAGCCAGAGCAGCATGAGGTCAACAGGGGCACAATGACATTTGGAGGGGGGTCAAAAACGGGATTTAGGCCAAAAGAGTGGCCCCCAAATGACACATTTGTGGAGTTGACGCATAAAACAGCACACAGCATGGGGGAAAGACAGTGGCACAATGACATTTTTTGGGGGTTTGGAAAAAACCCGGAATAGGCCACAGGGGGGGCACAATGACACAGTGTCTGGGTTTCACGGCACCCAGCCACCCCAGCACCCTTAAAGGAAACAGTGGCACAATAACATTCTGGAGGGGGAAAAAAAAACAGGAGTACCCCCAAAGAGGGTGGCAAATACGAAAAGGGGAGGTAACGCGGCAGCGGGTTTTAAGGTCAGACAGGGCCCACAATCACATTTTTGGGGGGTGGCAAAAACGGGGAGTAGGCCACAGAGTGGCACAATGAAGAGAGGGGAGGGTCACGGCAGCGCGGGCATGGGGTCAAACAGTGGCAAAAGACATTCTGGAGGTGGCAAAAACGGGAGAAACCAAAGATGGAAAAGGGGAAAGAGTGGGGGGTTTTTAAAAAAGGGGGGCAGCAGCTTTGAGGTCAGACGGGGGAAAACAATAAACTTTCTGGAATGGCAAAAACGGAGTAGGCCACAGAGGGGCACAATGACAAGGGGGAGGTGACAGGGCAGAAAGCATGAGGTCAGCCAGGGGAAAACAATCACTTTCCCGGGAGGAGGAAAAAAACGGGAGTAGGCCACAGAGGGGCACAATGAAAGGGGAGGGGGACGGCGCAGCAGCATGAGGTCGGGCCCGGGGCCAAAATCAAATTTTTGGGAAAAAAGTCCCGGGGCAAAAAAAAGGGGGGTGGGGGGCCACCGATTTTGGGACAATGACAAAGGGGAGGTAAGGTGGCCCCCTCAATGAGGTCGAAGTGCACTTGACTAGTGTGGAGGTGGGTGGAAATACCAGCCCCGGGTAAAGATGGTTGGTGGCAGTTTGGGAGAAACTGTCAGCAGAGGGTGAGGCTTTCAGAGGGGGTGGGGGCATCAGAATATGGTTGAGGCAGGAAATTTAAAACCCAGGCTCATTTCTAAAAAGTTTGGGTGACCCGCCCATGGCTGATGTAGTCTGAGCCAAAGGGCATTGGTGTGGGGAAATCCGGGCCCCGATCCACCCCGGGATTCATCTTGAAAAAGGTCAGTGGGTTTCCCAACATTTCCCGTGGCAAGCGGGTTCCCCTTTGGGGGGTTTAACGACCCCCCCGCCGCACGGGAACACCCGCTCTGCCCCCAACACTATTTGGCCGGGCGGGACGGGCTTTCCCGGCAAAACTGGGCAATTTTTGGCGGCCAAAAACCCCCCATTTGGCTGCCCATAGTCCACCCGGATTTTCAACTGGGGTGGCAGAGTTCTGTTCGGTGGCCCCACCTTTTTGGTTCGGGCTGCTCCAGGCCCTTTGCTGCTGGGGCTGCTGGGGGACTGCCCCCAACTAGGCGGGGGGAAGGAACTGCTCACCCAGTGACCCCAGACTTGGGTTTTGCTGCTGATGGAGTTTGGTACGCTCCGACCCCCCCCCTTCCCCCCGCAGCCGGGGGCAGTATTCGGAGCGTTTTAAAGGAACCCCCCCCTTCAGACCTGTCAGAGGAGGGACGATGCCCCCACAAAGGAAGGGGGCCAATGACTGGGAGGATTTCCTAAAGAAATTTGATTTTTGGCCCTTCCTCTCAATAGCTGGGGAAAAAGGCTCCCATTTTGGCCCGGGTATGGGGCCCAATAGGGTGGGAGACCCAAAGGGCCCCACCCCTCTCCCGGGATGCGGGACTTTTCCGGGGGTCACAAGGCAAATCAGCATGCTCGGGCCACCCTGTTTAAGGGGACTCTGGGGGCTCCCCTGCCTCCATCCCAAATGAATACTCCCAACGGTGTTTTCCCCCTCATCTTCCCTCCCTTTCCCCCAGCTCTCCTGCTCCTCCCCCTTTGTCCCGGGGTTTAAAAATTTCCACTCTTTTAAACCAAAGGCAATGCTTTTTGTTTCCTTTGTCCTCCCCTCCTCCTTTTCCAGTCCCCAAAGGATTTAATGGGGGCCGCGAAATGAATCGCCCGTCTCCACCCCCCCGCCCAGACAAAATTTTTTAGCATCTTTTTCCGGGAAAATGAAGCAGTGGAAGGGACGTTATTCATCCCGTAGTCCTGGCGACTGACAAAAAAACTTTGGGCCTCCTGAATGGCCTCAAAAAACGGCAGGTTTTCAGGGCATTGACCCTGCCACTGGCTGCAAAAAAGTTAAAACGGGGTTACTCCTGTCCGCCTGGATCATCAAAAACTCGTTAAGGGCCTTTTTTTCGGTTAAAATTACAGCCCGGGCCCAAACCCTGGCAGGCCGGGAATTTCCCAGCGGGGGAAAAAACGCACACCAAAAGGGTGCTGGGGGGGGGCCCTTTTTGCCCGTTTGGCAACTCGGGGAGGGTGTTTCGGGCTTTGTGGGAATGGATGAAGTGCATGCACAGTTTCCTGGCCTTTTTTAAAAACCCTTCTAAAAGATGGGTTGGGGAAAAGACTTCGGAACCTTTTCACAACCAGTTTGAACACTGCCCCATGCAAGGCGCATGGCCATCCCTCCTGGGTGCAGCGCGGAACTATGTTCCCCCCAAATTGTTGCACCAAAGGTTCCGATTTGAAGTTGGCGTGGAGAAAAAACCCCACACGATTTTTGTGCATGAAAGGGGGAGCAGTTCCCCCCCTGTGTGGGCTTTGTTTGCCGAGGAAGCCAGGGGTTGAACTTTTCGTTTACACCCCCTGTGCCCCTACACTGTGGTATTTGGAGCAGTAATTGTGGGGGCTGAGATGGTGGTGGTTTGGGGGGGGGGAGGCGGGCATTGGCGCAGGAACCCCTTTTTACAACGTGGAGGAGGGAAAACGGGTCTCCTGTCCCAAATTGTTTTGGTTTTCCTGGGGAGGAAGCACAATTTACCCCGTGGGCCGTAAAAAGGTTTTGGAACTGGCCCTTTAACCGTAGTTAAACCCCCAGATGTCCACGCTGGGCCCTGCCCTTGGAACAAACCCTTAACTTTTAAGGGCTACCCCCCCTTTTTGGGTTTAATAAAATTTTTTGAAATGTTGGTAAAAGCCTTTTTTTGGAAAAAAAAATTAAAGGCTTTGGGAAAATCTCCATCTCGCTTCCCGGGCCCAAAAAATTAGTTCTCTGAACGGGGAAGAAATCCAACCCTTTGGAAAGGGAGGGACTGCAGTACCCAACAACTTTGGGCGGGGGAAAAGGTCAGCTGCTGCACCTTAGGAAAGGTTTGGGCGCATACGCGTCCCCTTGGCAAAAACGCCCCGGGGAACAAACTGCTGGGGCCATGAGGGCGAGGGGCAGGACATCTGGGGCCCGGGAGTTGGAAAGGGGGAAAACAAAAAAGCTCCCTTCTGCAAGAGGGGGTTTGGAAACCTTGACTGGCTGCAATGGCATGCCTGCCCGGGCACTGCTGTTGCGCGGCGGCAGGTGGACCACCACATCTGAGCCCGTTTTCCCACCACCCGGGTGGTTTACGCTGCATGTTTGAGCAGGGCCATGGGGGGCCAACGTTAACTCCGTTTGGGCCCCGCTTCACTTTCCGCCCACAATTTTTCATATACCCAAAATTTGGCTCCTTTCCCGGGGTCTTTGAAAGAAAAATGCCCCCCACCGCCGATTTTCGGATTTTTCCGGGCCCAAAGCTCCGCACTGATTTGAAATACTACCCCCCCCCCCTGCCTCGCTGAAAACCCCCTTTGTGCCCCCTGCTTTCTTGGACCCGCAAAGCGGGGTTTTTTTTATCCCGGGCCGAATTTGGGTCCCCACCCCCAAAACTGCTTCCCCACCCTGCACCCCAACCCCCCACAACCCACTTGCCTGGCTGCCCCGTCCTGATGCGCAACTGATGCCCCTCTTCTCCCACGATGAATTTAAGCCCTTGCCCCACCCCCAATTTTCCCAAATTTCGGGTCGGCCACAAATCATCTATTTGGTTTTTTTTTCGTCACTTTTTGCCTATCACCGGTCTTGGTATGCAGAGGTGGACCCCCCCCAAAAACAGTCCCCCCCATTTCCACTCTCCAATGTTTTTCCTTTCCCGGGCCCACTGCAAGAAGCAGGGGAATTTTTGGCCCCCTTTCTTTGTGCAAATTTGCTGCTGACTGCCCTTTCCCCAAATTGTTTATTCCCGCTTTTAAAGTGGCACTGAGCCCAAACCCATTGTAATCTCGGTGAGGGAAAACCGGGTGGGACAAGGCGGGGTTTAGGGCGGGGGGGGGGGCCGCTGCCCTCCCGGGGCCTGACAAAATAAAGGGTTTTGTCTGACGTTCCCAAACCGACTCTTGGCTGGGGGTTTTCAGATGTCATCTGGGAGGGAAAGGGGTGACCCCAGTCAACCAATCAAGAACCCTTTGGGGTTTTAGTTTTGGGACACCTTCCCCCCTAGATGCCCCGGGCTGTTGGGGGCCTCCCATGGAAACCCCCGCGGGGGTCCCCCCTTGGGTGTGCTGCAAAACCGGGCCTGGAAAGTTTGTCCTTGCCCTCGCAGGTGAAGACCTGCCACCCCTATGTCTGACATTTCGTTTTTCTAAAATGTTTCAAACCCCTGTTTGATGAAAAATCGTATATGAAAAATACATACCCCGTTTTTAAACCCCAAAAGGGAACCCCCTTTGAAGCTTGGGTAAACCCTTGGAATTTAAAAATTTTCCCCCCACCCAAAAAAAGGGAAGGGAAAAATTGATTGGGATTGCCCTTTAAAAAAATCTGTGTATTTTACTGGAAAAATTTAAAAAACCCAAAAGGGTTAATTAACCTTCGGATAAAGAAATTTTGCTACAAAAATTTTTTCTGGGCGGGGGAAAAACAAAATTTCTTTTTTTGAGTTCAACTGCAGAACAAAGCTTTAAAAAAACCCCCGGGTTAAATTTGGGGCAAAAAAAATTGAGCAAAACCCCAAAAAAACAGCTTTTAGCGTGTTTTCAAGGTGTTTTTCCCACCAAAACCCAAAAAAAAAATTGTAATTTCCCCCGCCCGGAATTTTGGTGGCCCGGAAAAAATTATTTTTTGGGGATGAAAGACGGTTTATTTTTGTTTAAACCCCAGCAAAAAAACAAAACCCTTTAAAAAAAACCCCGGATTTTAAATTCGCCAAAAAAATTGAACAACCACAAACTACGAGCTTTTTGGGGGGCGTTTTACAAAGGCGTGTTTTCTACGCACACAAAAAAGAGAAAAAATTGTAATTAAAACCCTTTTGCTTTGAATTAGGCTACAGGGAAAAAATTTTTTTTTTTGGGCGGTGGGAAAAATGGTTTATTTTAGTCCCACGCAGAAAAACAACCTTTTTAAATTTAAACCCCTTTGGGTGTAAATTTCCCGGGAAAAAATTGGCAAAACCCTAAAAATACAAGTTTGTAAAATTGGGTTTTTTAAAAAGGGGTTTTTTCCGCTACACAACAAAAAAAAATTTTAATTTTTAATTGCTTGTGAATTAGGCTAGAGGGAAAAAAAAAATTTTTGGCTTTAAAACGGTTTTTTTTTAAATCACCACCGCAAAAAACAAAAGTTAATTTAAAACCCCCGGAAATTTAAAAAACCGGGAAACAATTGAGAACACAAACCAAAAAGCTTTGTAGCGTGTTACAATGGCGGTTTTTTTTCTATGCTTTCACAAAAAAGAAAAAATTTAATTAAACCTTTGCTTGTGAAAATTTCTACAGGAAAAAATTTATTTTTTTTGGCGGGGAAAAAGACGGTTTTTTTTAGTCACCACAAAAGCAGAACAACGGGTTAAATTAAACCCCCGATTAAAATTTCGCAAAAGAATTACACCAAAATGAAGTGGAAATTTTATTGTTTAAAAACGCTTTTTTTAAATGAAAACAACAGGAAAAAGGCTAGGGGGCCCCCTTGGGGTAATTTAATGTGCTGGAGCAGGATTTGCTTAATATGTTTAATTTTGGGGCAAACTGCATTTTTGGGCGCAACCAAAATGGACCCTTTTAATCCAATACCCCACAAAAACCCAAAAAAAGAACGTTAAGAGAAGCAGTCTTGAAAACAAGCTGAAACCCCACAAAAATCGCTGTATAAAAAAAAAACATTCTTCATAAAACTTTTTACAAGCAGCCGCAGCAGCAATTTCCCTAGTCAGTACAGTCAGAGGGTGTGCTCCCACGGTTTTTCCCCGGGCCCCACTTATATTGTGCGGTGACGTCACGAATCCCCCCCGGTTCCCCTGTTTGGGTTCCCTCTCTGCCCCATGTCAAGCGGCTATGCCCCCCCTTTCCCCCAGAGTTCTTTGCCCATGTAACGCCCTGTGCTCCCCCAGCCAAATTTTTTTTCAATCAAAAACACACTTCTTCCCCCCGAAAATCCCCCAAACTTCGACTTCTGTTCAGGGGCCGGGAAATTTTTTCCTTTAAAAAAAATTTTAAACGAATTCCAAATTTTTTTTTTAAATCAAAATTTGCCCATTTTAAAAAAAAATAACTCCCACCCCCCCCCCCCCCCCCTTTTTTCTTTACAAAAAACACAAGAAAAACTTAAAATTTGACATGCCAAAAAGATATCACATCCAAATTTTTTACCTTTCGGCCCCTTTTTGTACAATCACTTCCAAAAACCGGGGATCACTTTTTCACTTTTATTACAGAATTTTCAAGGCATTGAACAGACCCGCCTGCCCCCCAGCATCTCAATGGGTTTTTCATCAAGGTTTTGACTAGGTTACCCCTAACGGTTTCATTCTTATTTCTTTGAGCTGCTCAAGGTTTTCTTGCTGTTGTGCATCACTTTTCTTATTTGCTCCATAACTAAATTGTACTTGAGCTTTAGATTGTGGATTGATAAAGAAACTTTCTTCTTTAAAGGGGTTTTCTCATTTCATCATTTGGCTGCCGTTTATGCTGTTGCTAAGCAGAGCTTGTGAAATGGAGGTGCGTGTTTCTCCTCCCAGCAGGGAGTATCTTCTCTCTCTGCAGGCACACCCTACACTGTGCATGTGCACATTCATTCTGTGTGAGAGGTTCACAGCTGTCTTTGGAAGTGAAAAGCTAAGTGTAACTCGATAGTTTATATCTACATTTCTCGCTTTCTACATACTCTGTAACTAGAATGGGCATTTGACATTCAGGACTTTCAGAAAAATGGGTGATTTTTTTTTTCTCTTTCTCTCAGACACAGTGAAATATCCTGCAGATTATTACACCTCTGACCTCAACAGATCTGCAGAACAAAACTATATGCTTTATCTGTTTGTGTTTACATGGGACTGTACATGATCTCTCTCTCTCTGCTGCAGGACCGCTGACCGCTGTCAGCAATTGTCACCCTCCCCCCGCACACTACGTCACACCTACCCTGTTTTTGTAATATTTGTTTATTATTTTATATAGATTTATATAGTGTGACAGGGCAACTACAGGTAGTTACCTATTTCTGCCACTAGGTGGAGTTATACCCAAGTTCTCTATGCAACATGCCACCAAGGATACCTGGCCTGGGTGGGATAAGAGCCAGCCGCATGTATTGTCAGCCTCACTAAGTGGTTGGCAATGGAGTAGTATTAGTGTGGCTGTTCAGCCGTTCCTGGGTTGGCTCTTATTGGGAGTAGACAATGTGTCGGGTGGGCGTCTACTCCCCATGGTCCGGGCCAGGATTTAGATAGGGCTCGGTTTTTCTATAAAAGGCTTGGGCCTTCAGGTATACAGGGGGGTGTGGTTCGCTTCCTGGAAGTGGTGCGGCGAAGAGCTGAGGAGAGGCTCTTACCCCAGAGGCTTGAGGCCAGCAGGTGGCTGACCTCTGAAAGCCCAAACCAGTGGAGATTGGTGAAACGGACTATGTCTGACTGGACACTAGGTCCAGACCCTATGTAGAGAGGGACGCTACATGTGTACTGTAGTGAGTGGCCAGACGGCCAGGGTTTTGTTTACCTGTTTTTTCTGTACAATGTGTGCTGTGCTAAAGAAATAAAGCTGGTGGAGGCCAGACTAAAAGAAACCCGGTGTCCAAGTGCCCTGTGTGAAAGTGCCAACCGTTCTACCAAAGGACGGCGGTCCAAGAGCGGAATATCCCCTGGGACGACCCAAGATGGCGGCCGGAGGCATGTGAGTTGTCACAATAGATTTATGAATCTAAATTTAGAAACACTCAGGCATCAGCTATTATTATTTGATCTTTGGACACTACACTGAATGCACTGAAGTACATATGCATTGTCATGTTTATCACATCCAATCTACTGTAATTCACCAAGGTTCCTTACATATTTAGACTGGTTTTAATATTATTATTTGCTTGTCCTACCTATTTTGTTGTTGTAAAGTTTGTGTAACTCCTTAACATTGCTGGCTGTGCTGTTGTTTCTGACATAGATCCAAGAGCAAACTGTTAAAGGGGTTGTCTCGCTACAAAGAATAGCTTTCAAATTGTAGGGAACACAAAATAAAGACATTTTCCTAAATAAATTGCATTGTTCCTCTGTTTTCCTAAAGAGATACAAATGAATTTATTACTCCATGGCTATTTCAGTTCCCTCAGTAACCGACCTGTTAAACAAAACTCCTGGGGCTGTTTGTTCAATGAGATAACAAAAGAGTGAGTCATCACACAGGGGCAGCAGTGTCAGTCAGTGTCCTGTGCTGCCAGACAGTAAAAAGCTTGATTTATCTCAAGTAAACAGCTCTGTAATTAGGGCTTTTGTTTTGGGGATCAGATAAGAAGTCCTTCAAGTAGTTTGAGAAGCTAATCTAATCTAATTAGCATCTGAAAGCACAACTTAGCTGTACAAGCATGGAGCTTATGCAAATTAGTATGAACCAGGAAGTGACAGAGAATTTCTTTCATGCATTCTTTGAAACCCTGTGGGGAGACAACTCTTTTAAGTCCTATTCACCTTTTCCAGATTTCCCCTGACTTCTACATATAGTTAAAACCAGAAGTTTACATACACTATATAAAAAGACACATATGCATGTTTTTCTCAGTATCTGACATGAAATCAGAATAAACCTTACACATTTTACGTCAATTAGATTACCAGAATTTTTTACATTTTTTCCAAATGCCAGAATAATGAGACATAAAGAATATTTTAAAGCATTTTTATTACTTTCTGCAAAGTCAAAAGTTTACATACATTACATTAGTTTTTGGTAGCATTGACCTTAAACTGCATGACTTGGGTCAAATGCTTTGGTTATCCTTCCACAAGCTTCTCACAATAGTTGATAGGAATTTTGGCACATTCCTCCGGACAGAACTGGTGTAACTGAGCCATATTTGTAGGCCGCCTTGCTCGCACCTGCCTTTTCAGCTTTGTCCATTAATCTTCAATAGGACTGAGATCAGGGCTTTGTAATGGCCACTCCAAAACATTGACATGGCTATTCAAAATCTACTTTCTAATGGGTTTGACAGTATGCTGTGGGTCATTGTCCATTTGACAATATGCATATCCGTCCAAGCTTTAAGTTCCTGGCTGATGTATTATCTTCTTTCTTCATGATGCCATCTATTTTGTGAAGTGATCCAGTCCCTCCTGCAGCAAAACAACCCCTCAACATGATGATGCCACCCCCGTGTTTCACAGTTGGGATGGTGTTCTTAGGCTTCCAAGCATCTCCATTTTTCCTCCAAATGCAACGATGGTCATTACGGCCAACAGTTAAATTTCCGTTTCGTTAGACGACAAGACATGTCTCCAAAAATGTAGGTCTTTGTTCCTGTGTGCATTTGCAAACATTAATCTGGCTTTTATATGTTTCCTTTAGAGTAAATGGATTCTTCCTGGCATAATGGCCTTTCAGCCCTTGTTGATACAGTACTCATTTTCACTGTGGATAATGACACAATCTTACCAGCTTCCGCCAGCAACTTCATAAGGTCTTTTGCTCTTGTTCTTGGGTTGATATACACATGTCGGACCAAAGCACATCCATTTCCGAGACACAGAACCCTGGACATTCCCATCTTGTTTGTACTTGCGTATAATTGTTTGTACAAATAAATGAGGCACCTTCAGATATCTGGAAATTGCACCCAAGGATGATTCAGACGCTTCCAAAGACATGACATCATCATATGGGTTGTCCAAATTGTTTAAAGGCATAGTAATCCCAGTGTATGTAAACTTTTAACTTTGCAGAAAGTAATAAAATGCCTTAAAAAGTATCTATCTCATTATTCTGGCATTTTGCAAATATACCTTATATAATCGAGTATAAGCCGACCCGAATATAACCCGAGGCACCTACTTTTGCCACAAAAAACTGGGAAAACTTATTGACTCGAGTATAAGCCTACGGTGGGAAATGTAGCAGCTACTGGTAAATTTCAAAAATAAAAATGGATACCAATAAAATTAGATAGGCATGTATAGGCAGGTATATGTCCCCCATAGGCATTTATAGGCAGGTATATGTCGCCCCAGATAGTAGGGAATATTCCTTTTTCTCCCCAGTACACCAGTCCTGGTCTAGACTAGACTACATACTAACCACTCAAGACCTATGTAGAAAGATCGTATCTGCAGAAATCCTAGATATCGTTGTCTCTGATTACTCTCCAGTTGTAGTAGAGATTGCAGACACCTACCCCAAAGGCTCTGATTTCATATGGCGGTTCCCTTCTTACCTCCTAAAAAACGAAGCATTTGCGGACATGATACGGGGTTGGTGGCTTGAATTCTCAACAACAAATGCGGAACATTTGACAAATATATCTCTATACTGGGCCACTGCCAAATCAGTTCTGCGAGGCCGAATCATTGCTTATACATCCTCCTACAGACGAACATTAGAAAAGAACTATAAAGAGGCAGCTGAGAAAGTGAAATCGGCCTACAAGGCCTTTTTGCAGACGGGGTCGACGACCTCTAGAAGAGAGTGGGAATCAGCTAGACGGGGCTTTGAGTTGTGGCTGGACCGAAGAGAGGAGGTACAACGCTCTCATCTATCCTCCACCTTGTTCCGATACGGAAATAAGGCTGGACGGGTTCTCTCCAGGCTCCATAAAGGCACCTATCAGCCTTCCCATATCACATCTTTGAGAACTCCTTCGGGCCAGCCCACTTCGGATCCCTACCGGATTAAAGATTCCTTCAAAAGTTTTTACGAGAAACTATACTTCTCGGAGCCCACTCCCATGATAGACGAGGATGGCAAGAGGTTTCTGGATTCCCTGTCCCTCCCTAGACTCACCCCTGACCAACTAGATTATCTCAACTCTGATGGCTTCACAGGCGAGTTTTTCAAAGCCTTGGCAGAAGCTCTTGCCCTAACCTTACAAGCCTACTTTAATTATATAATGAGGACTGGCTCCGTTAGACCAGAGTCCAGAAACGCATATATAAAAGTCATACCAAAGACAGGAAAAGACCCTCTCCTCCCTGCCTCCTACAGGCCGATATCACTGATTGATGTTGACCAAAAACTCCTCTCCAAGATCATAGCTGACAGCATGTCAACACTTATGCCCTCCTTTATCGGATCACCTCAGAAGGGTTTTATCAGAGGTCGAGCCTCAGTAGGCAATATTAGAAAGGAGGTCGCGGTGTTGGAGAGTGTAAAAGGTGAGTCACCCCCATCTGGACATCCTGTCGTAGTTGCGATAGATGCTGAAAAAGCATTCGACAATGTCCGATGGGGGTGGCTCTGGATGGTCCAGATAAAATGGGTTTTAGAGGCCACTTTAGAACTTTTCTAACGGCACTCTATTCGAATCCCACAGCACAGGTACACACTCCAGGCTTCTTGTCCCATGCCTTCCCGTTGTTCAAAGGCACTCGACAGGGCTGCCCTCTATCTTCCCTCCTCTTTGATATAGCAATACTACCCCTAGCGCTTCATCTAGAAGAGTCTGATCTCTTTGATGGAATCAAGGTTGGAAAAATCCCAGTCAAGATGGCCCTGTTTGCGGAGGACCTCCTCTTGTTTCTATCAAACCCTCTCGACCATCTGCCAAAAGGTTTTTCCTTCCTTTCCTGGAACACTTTGGATCTTTTTCGGGGTACAAGGTCAACCCCTCAAAAAGTGAACTGTTTGAGCTACGTTGTCCTCTCCCGAAACCTACCTGGGACAATCTCGGCATACACCTAACCTCTACTGATAAATATATTACTTATTTGGGTTTAAAAGTTGGGAGAACCCCTGAAACGCTATACAATTTAAACTTTCCACCCTTGATAGCGCAGATCACGGGACAATTGCGCAAGTGGCATGGGACTCCCTCTATCACTATCAGGGAGATGAGCCCTGCAATAAAGATGGTATCTTTTCCTAAATTGGGTTATATCCACTTCAGGGCCCCCTTTTCTGTTTGCTGAGGGCATGTAGACATCAGAAAGCTCTATACGGCCTTCTCTCGCTTCATATGGACAGGAAAGAAGCCACGCATTGCACTTCAAAAACTAATGCTCCCGACAGAGGGAGGAGGTCTGAACTTACCAAACATACGATATTGTAATTTAGCGTCCCTCTCCTACACGCACTGGACTGGATTGGGGAAACCAGTCGCTACTCCAATTTTGAACTGGAAAGGGAAATAATGCAGCCCTGGCCACCCCCCATGCCCTTCTTCATGCAGGGATTTCCTCCATCCCACTGCAAACTTTGGTCGTCTAATACTACGAGATACAAGACGGCATGAAACAAATCGCGAGTTGTACACCTCTCTTTCTCACTCTCAAGGCGGATGCTGTTTTGGGACCACACCGGAGTTCACACCCAAGGTCGAGACAATCCTATGTTTGCCTTTGGGGGGAGCATGGGGTGTTCATTGCTGGACATCTTTTTCATTTGGATGATTAAAGTTGGTATAGTACGTCTGAACTTAGGGAGAAATTTTCCCTAACTTCAATACATGTCTTCCCAGCATTGCAAGTTCTATCTTTCTGCCGGTCCAAACTTAGAAATATCTCTAAAGAATGCGCCCCCAATAGGTTTGGCTCGCTGATAGACTGCCATAGGTCGTTTTTCACTTTTTCCCGCTATCTAACAAAATTCTGGGGAAGCTGGGACGTACCTCTGGAACTATGAGACCCTTTAAGAAATGGGAGTCTCTTTTTGAGACTCTCGTTCCAGCAAAATTTTACAAGGAAATGAGTAGACTGCGGAAGGAAGTGATCTGTGAGCTCTGGAGAGAAACGCAACTTAAAATTATACATAATGCTTTTTATGGCATCAACCTACCACCTTCGGAAAAATGTCCTGAAAGACTTCAGTCCTGCCCTAAATGTAAG
>JAODAL010056868.1:0-23029 GCA_025379985.1 Phyllomedusa bahiana
GTTTATTTTCTTACAGGTGGGGCTGGGTCATCTTCCTGGTTTTCTAATCCTCCAGGATCTGCTCCTCACCTGTCCCTGAATAAAAAAAACCACCCCTGTCACCCGACATGCTTGTGCTTTTTACAGCCCCCACTGGATCATTTGGCCGTGAGATGTAGTGCCAAATCTCCAGTCCTTGACCAGACGATTTTAGAAACTGTTTGGACATGAAGCAGTGGAATGAGTTATTTTCCCCCTAGTTCCCGGCGACTGACAAATAAATGTTTTCCCCCTCAAAGGGCCTGAGCAAACGGGAGGTTTAAAAGGATGAGCTAGCACTGGCTGACATCAAAATTACCAGGGGAATAATCCTGTCCCTTTGTCATCAAAAAAAATTGTTAAAAGGCCTTTTTTCTTGTTCATCAATTTCCCCCCGTTATTTTTTTCCCCCCTGTTAAAATATTTTATTTATTTTTAAATTTTTCCCCCTGTTCATCAATTTCCCCTGTTTTCAATTTCCCCGTTCATAAATTACCCCTTTTAATTATATTTTTCCGTTCTCAATTTTTTCCCTTTTTTTTATATTTATTCATGTTCATCAATTTCCCCCCGTTCATCAATTTCCCCCCGTTAATTTTTTTATTCCCGTTCATCAATTTCCCTGTTCATTTAAATTTTTTTTTTTCTTTGTTTTTTTGTTCCTTGTTTGTTTAGCTCAAGGAGGGTGTGTTGGCGGTGTAGAAATGGGGAGAAAGTGGGAAAGCAAAGTTTCTGGCCAGTTTTTGAATGGTGCAGAGTCCACCACCTTTTAAAAGGGGGGACCAGCAGTACCACCAAATTAGGACAGGAGGCCGGTTAGCTTCTGCAATTAGGGTTTGGTTGATGATATTTTCTGTCTTTGGCAAATTTTCTCGCCCCTGAACGAATGCTGGCACCTGAGGCCCAGGAGCGGAGTGTGATATGTGATAAAAGTAAAAAACAGGGAGTTGTCTTTGGCAGAGGTGGTGAAGCTTTGACTGCCTGAAATGGGAGGCAAGCCACTGGGTGCTGCTGCTGTTGCTGCGACAGGATGGACCACCACATCTAAGACACGTTTCTCCCAGGCCACTGTATGGTGACGCTGTATGATGTTGATGCAGGGCTGTGGTGCCAACGTTAGGCCCCTGGTCACGCTTTACTTTCTGCCCACAGATTCGACATATAGCCATGTTCTCTCCTCTGTGTCTTGTCAAAAAACTCCCCACACGCCGAGTAGATGATTTTACCACCAATGCTACCACACTGACGGGACTGTTACCCACGCTGCCCCGGGTAAAGCCCATGTGCCGCTACTTTCTGGGATCTGCAAAGTGGGTGGTCTAAACCGTGGCCGTTTAGCTCCCACTGCTGCCACCCTGCTGACTCCCGGCCACACTACCGAATTGTGGCCTGCGCCACTATCTGACACACATGCTGCCGTTCTTTTCTCCCACTTGAAGCCCTTCTATACTCTTGGTCTGGGTCAGCTCATAGCATCACATGGCTTTCAATACCACCTGTATGCTGATGACACCCAACTTACATCTCCGGCCCAGACATTAACTCTCTACTGTCCAAGATCCCAGATTGTCTGTCGTCCATATCCTCCTTCTTCTCCTCCCATCTCCTAAAACTTAAGCAAGAGAAAACTGAATGCTTCCAGGGCTGAGACAATGGATATGCGAGGGTAGGCAACCGGCTAGGGCGCTACTTCATCCCATGCAGAAAACGGGGCACAAGTAGGCATGGAGTGGGCTGCATTTTCCATTCTGGAGGCACTTTATGCCTTGTTTAACTAGAGCCCCGAATACCTTGTCCCAGTCTTGCTTGCTTCACCGGGGCTTCCCAAAGGGTGCGATGGCTACTCGATTAGTGTTTGCCTGTTCCCGCCATCCCCTAAAAGGGGGTGTCGCTGTAACAGAGCCTGACCACTCGAAACTAACCTCCCATTCCACTTCCTCATCACTACTTGCCCGCTTCTGCAAAAAGCAGTGGATGTCTTCCCCACCTCTTTGCTGCCCACTGTCCTCAAAGAGTTCGTCCTTACTGTATAGTGGCACAGAAAGGCCATTTAGCACATATAGTTCTCTGGCTGTGGGAAGCGAACGGGACAGGAGGTGGGTTGAGGAAAGGTGAGGGCATTCCCTGCTCCAGGCCCTGCCAACTAAGGGTTGTGTCTGACAAACCTACCGACTCTTGGCTGGGGTTGTCAGATGTCATCTGGGAGAAAGTGGTTGGCCTAGTCAGTGTGTGGCCTTGTGGGGTGACCCCTGCTGTGAAGTCCCCTTACTGTGCTGCGACCTATACCAGCTCCAGGAACCTACTATTATGTTCTTTGATGCTATCGTAGGATCATAGCCCTCAGCTCGTTTCTTTCCAGCTGGCACTGATGTTACCTTGTCAGGCTGCGTTCCCACTTCAGTTTTTTGGTCAGTTTTGCCCCCGTAAGTGCCCAGGGAATTTTAGAGTGAAGCGATTCTAAAACACAGCATTGTATGAAGACCAAACCCTGCTCCTTATGCATATTTGAGCATAGCACAATGTTCTACAACACCCTACAGGCTCTCTGCAGCCAGGAAATAGCTGTTTTTTAACACAATTTGCCTTGAATAAACTCGGGTCGAAACAAATTTTGTCGTAAAATTCTGTGAACTCGGCGAATATAATTTTTTGAGAAATTCGCCCATCTCTAGTTCAGATATCTATAGAACAGGGCTATAACAGTTTGTTTGACTTAAAGCATGCCTTTCATAAATGTCACCCATGGTGATGTCAAGCCTGCTGGGTCACATGATATGCAGTTTAAACAAATAATACATGGTAGGGTTCTTTCACTACGGTTAGTTTCCGGGTAAGGGTTGCCCTTATAGGGGTGGTTACTCCACTTTTTTTTCTCATATTGGATAGGGATATTATATAGGGGTCACGTGTGGTGTACATTTTTATGTTTTCATATTAATTTATGCAATAAGCTATGTTTTACGCAATGGAAAATATAGGCATGACATGTCTTTGTGGTGCAACCCCTTAAAGGTTGTTGTCTTGTTGCATAACCCACATTCTCTTGAGATTCAGAACATGAAAGGATTTCCTGACATCTTTTTTTCTAAATTTGTTGGTATAATGCAGAATTCGTTGTTCCATTAATGATGAAAAACTGTACTGGCCATATGCAAGAAAACAGACCCAAATCATGATGCCAACACCACCACCATGTTCCATATATGGTATAAGGATTTAATGCTGGAATGCAGTGTTTTCCATTCTCCAAACATAAACTTTCTCACCAGGGGTGAGACTCATAAAGACTCATAGGCCCAAAACTTCAGCTTGGGGCCCCCCTACTCCCAGACACCGTCTGTGGACCAATACTTTTCAACAACAGGTTCCCTACCTGATGTGACAAATGTCTGCGGTGTAGCCCGCTGCAGAAAATTATTTCTATTAAAAGGAATTGTCCAAAGAAAAACAAGGAATACAGACTCTTACTTATATAGTAGGTCCCCCTTAAGTATTGGGCCCTTTCTAGTAGGTAGGTAAGTAGATAGAGCCCCCTATAGTATATAGTTAAGTACATAGGACCCCTCTACTAGAAAGGTACGTAGATAGGGCCCCTACTAGTAGGTAGGCAGGTAGTTAGGGCACCTTGTGGTAGGAAGGCAGGTAGAGATGGCCCTATTGGTAAGTAGTTTGGGCCACTTATGGTTGGTAGTTAGGACCACTTAGGGTAATTATTCCGCCCGTCTTTCCCCTATTAAAAAAATAAAAATGAAATTTCGGCTCCTGGCAGTTCCCCCACTGAACTCTGCTCTTTGAATCCGGAATAATACCATAATGATGACGTTAGTGCATCGAGCCTCTGACTTCAGTGGACTAAGTGTTTACCGGCCGCTGTGAGTACTGTATGACTGGGTCTATATGACCCAGCGATGCAACTGTGTGGCGAGGGGGTCCGGTCGCAAGTGGGACCGCTGCAACCCCTGTAGTTACGCCACTGCTTCTCACTTAAACCAAAAACTTCAAATGTGAATGAAAGCCACCATATGAAACAACAACTTGTCAAAACACCATTAGCATTAAAAACACAAAAAAGTCTTAAAATGTAGTAAATACAGCCATAGATAAACAACAAAACACAACAAATTCCACCATTCCATTATTCACATAACAAATGAAGCCAAAATAGAAAAGTTATGTGTGAAAACCTAAGACCACCACTTTAATCAACAGATTGTCAAACCACCTTAAGCAGTAATAACATGAAAGTAATTGTTTTTTGTACATCTGTTCAGTCTCTCACACTGTTCTCTTGAATGACCCAGTTCTAGCCAATCTTTGGAAGTTAAAGAGATGGCCTTAAATGTCACTCTAGAATACTTTATCATACATTGAAATTCCTAGTGAATGACTGCAAGAGGTCTAGATCTTGTGGCTGCAAAATAAACCCAAATTATCACAACTCTACCACCATGTTTAAAAGTAGGTATTAGTAGTGACGAGCTAAAAGTAAAATGTTCGAGTCGAACTTCGAACAGTAGTGGTGTTCGGTAGAGATGAGCGAGCACTAAAAAATTTGAGTTCGGGCCGAATCCCGAATTTTGAGAAATTCGGGCCGAACGCCAATCCAAACGCCGAACCGAACACTGACTCCCATTAAAGTCAATGGGAGATGATGTTCAGGTTAATTTTTATACTAATACAGGTGAGGAGAAGCCGTAATTACCTTCCATAAGAGTAAACTGGATACGTGGTACAACTCAGTGAAGACAATTTGGCTCTAAGAGTCACATAAAACAATTCACAGGCTAAAATAATTAATTCCTTTCAATGGCTAATTGAAAAGATGAGGACAGCATAGCTGTAGCAGGTACAGCGGTAGCAGCTGCTACGGGGCCCCTTTGACACATAAGAAGATGCCGGTATTGGAAATGGCACATGGTAACTGGCAGGCGTCCCCTATCACTTTTTGCAACAGGGCCCAAGAACATGTACTGCCCTATTGGCACCCGTGCCAGTTACCATGTGCCATTTCCAATACCGGTGTCTTCTCAGGTGTCAAAGGGGCTTTTGGGACACCTCTGGATGCAGGACCCAGTATCAGCTGCTACGGCTATGGGTGCCAACAGGGCAGTATGGGCAGTGCTTCTGTAACGGGCCCTAATCCAAAAGGGGCCCACAAATATGTTAAAAAAAATGGGAAGTAGTAATGGGTGAGGGCCCCATTTGATTTGGCTGTATGGGGCCTAAAATGGTTAATAGATGACTTACGGCATACTGACTTTTTGGGACTGATGTTTAGAGACTAAAGGGAAATTTTGTATTTCAATTGTGAAGAAGACTGCTGCAGTTTACAAGTCGTTTACATGCAATCGGGGGGAACAAAACGTCAGAGATCCACGCTTGATTTTTTTTGATAAATGTCAAACGATCACATTAGCTTTTTCTGAAGGTGCGTTCGAATTAAAGTGGCGGCCGGGAGAAAAATTTTTATGGGGATGTCCCAGCAAGCTAGGCCATTCAATTTTGGACACCCAGAAGTTGAATAGTCCAGATCAATCCAAAAAAACATTGGGTTGGGCCGCAGGGATTTATTTGGGTATGCCCTTAAGGGGTTGTGTGTCCGAATTCTTGCCTTGCAGGTGTTGGTAAGGTGGTGAAAAACCAAAATTTAAAAAAAGTTAAACCGTGCGCTTCACCACACTGCCCGTGATGCTGCTGCAGCGGCGGTACTTACCTTATATGCTGTCCCCTTTCTGGGGTTTTTTCCACCTGACATTAGGGAAAAATACGGCAAAAAAGATGTCTCGAGTTGGTCAATGGCACTGTCTAAAATCCTCTTCTAAGTTAGTTTGGGGGTGGGGAAAGGAAAGTGCTCACTTTTTATTTAACGTGGATCAAGGGGGGTGGCACTCAAAAATTATTGTTCATTTTGATTGTTGATGCCCCGGGTCACGTTAAGGGAATGTTCATCCAAACACTCATGTGTGAGATGCTGCCCGGGTCTCCCAAGCCTCGGGGTCAGGGGGACTTTTCCAACTTCCTCCCTTTTCTTTACACGGGGTTGTAACGGTACCGGTTGTCCACCCCCCTTTATCATCCCCCTCCACTTGTCATCCTAACCTCACCCAGAGGGCCTGATACGTTATTTCCCTCTACTTGTGAGCTGAACTGCCGTCCTGCACCCCCCCTGGACCTCAAACCCACCGCCGAAAAAACTGATAAATTGGGAAACAAATCAGGCTGGGAGTAAGGTCTGTGTCCCCTCATATCTCCATCATGCCGGGACCTGTGCCCCCTAGAGGTCTAAAAAGCTTGTTTCATAAAAATGGCCAACAGGTTTTGTTGAAAAACCCTTTTCCCCGATTGACCATTTTGGGGGCTTTCAAATGTAGGGTTGTTGCCGGTTCCTTCACCTGCCTCCACTTTTTGGTCAAAACCGCGGGGTCCCAACCACTTTCTTTATTGGGGATGCACTTTCATTTTTGTTGCTTTATGGGTGTGCCACAAACGCTAGGCTGTGGGGGTGGAATTCAGCATGTTGCCCCCGTCAACAAAGAGGGGAAGAAGGGGAGCCCAGTCACACGCAACCTGCCAAATCATTTCCAAAAAGGGGTTGGGGAACACCGAAAGTGTGAACTAGACTTGGCCTTCCCACAGACCGTCAAAAACCGGGCAGCCTTTGAAAATTTGCACAACCAGATTTATTACATGTGCCAGGCAAGGGATGTGCGTAAATCTACCGATTCTAAAAACGGCAAGGAGATTACTGCCGTTGTCGCACACCACAGGTTCTCAGCACCCCCAAACCCCCTGGGCATTTCCAGGGGGGCCCGAGCCCCCCCACTCTTGACCTTTGTGTTGATGGTCTCCAAAAAACCCAAATTTCAAAAAACGGCCCCTGGTTTCTCTTGGGGTTAGCACCCGTGGAGGTTGGGATCAGGACTCTCACCTTTTGCAATATGGAAGACAGTCGGCCAACCCCCACACCCAGAGCTCACTGTCATCCACCCAAATCACCCAGTGAGCTGAGTGAGCTGTAAAAAACCTTTGACCTGGCTTTTCTAGTCCATGTGTCCCGTAGTGGATGGGGCTTTAGTGGGGGAAAAGATGGCCCCCGCCGCTGTAGATTTTTTCTCTCATGGACCCGGAAAGGGGCGGGAAAGCTTTTCTGGGAAAGAAATGCCTGCTTATTTTCTGAAAATTTGGGGGGATTTTCCCGGGCCAAAGATGTTTTGGGGGAAAAAAAACCCTCTTTTCCACCCGGGGAAAGGCAATAAATTTTTAAGGCCAAAAAAAGCCTGGGAAAGCCGACAATTTCGGGCTTTTGGGTTTTTGGGTGGTTGGGGTGAAAGCATTTTTTATGCTCCCCCACCTGGTACCAAAAACCCGGGTGCCGGGGCCCGGCGCGGGAGGTGTTAGGTCAGACTTTTGGAAGGGGGGGGAAAGGTTTTAACTTTGGCTGGGGGGTAGGAAATGGCCCAAAAATTGTCGGGACTGGGGATGGTGCTTGCCCGGGGCTGCCTGGGGACAAAGGGAGCAGGGGACCACTTTTTGGGTTTGGGCGTGGTGGAGAAGGGGGCAGGGATAAGAGGGCACAATGGTTGGGGAAACCCCGGGCTCTGTGGGCCCTTTTTTCTCCAATTGACCCTTCCAAAAAAAAGTCATTCCTTTTTCATTTTTCATTTGGGGGGTTTCCCCTGGTGATGGTGGTTAAATTTTTTTTAGGGTTCTTTCCTTTTACTGCCTGTTGGGCAGGAAAAAACCCTTTTTTTATACATCGGTCGGCGAAACTGAGGCTTGATCAAAAAAAAAGGCCCAGGGGTTTAAAAGGGGCCTGGACCTCTTTGACTGTTAAAAAACCCAGTTGCGGTGTTTTTCCCGCCCGTCACCAAAATGACCATGGCGGGAATTAATGCAGCGGAACCTTTTGCGGGCCGTTTTCCCCTCCCTTTATGAGGCCAGACCCACAAATGACACTACCCCCCACCAAATTTTCCTCCCTCCTCCACTGGGTTGATTTCCCTCGCCAGGCCCGGCTGCCCCAAAATACCACGTTGTATCCGGCCCTTTTCCTTTTTCCCCGATTACTTTTCCCCTTCCTTGACATCTTTCCCTCCTCAAACTGCGGGCTAGGAAATCCCCAGGGGATGCGAGGCCCTTTCTGACCATTCGGGGGTTTTGGCCGGGAAAACTTTTCCCCTTTTCCTCCTCTGAGGGCATTAGCGGATGGGCGAAGAGTGACAAAATCATCCTCTTTTGGGCCTTTTTGATTTTTTTTGGAAAATTTCCTTTTTTGACACCCCCCCGCATTGTAAACAAAAAGAGGGGCCTTTTTGAATATGGATTATCTGGAGGGGTCTGTAAATTCGGTGACATTTGGGCTGTGTTTGCTTCAGGTTGGACTAATGATGATGATGATGACATTTGTGGCTGTGACTGAGAGGACGAGGAGATAAAACAGGTGAAAATTTGTTCACAGTCTCTTAATGAAGAACTGAACTCCAAAGACAGCAAATCAACAATGTTCTTGTGCCTATACTTTGCAACTGGCAAATAGGATTCTAAACAGAATTTTTTTCTATGGAATATCTGTGAAATGGTCTCTTATGGAAGAAACCTAACACTAAATCAATAGTGTTCTTGAATCCTTATACTTTACAACTGACAAATAGAATTATAAACATAATTTTTTCTATGAAATATCTGTGAAATGGGGTCTTATGGAATAACCTTGACAACAAGACAGCAAATCAACGGTGTTCTTAAGTCCCTAAACTTTCCAACTGGCAAATAGGATTATAAACTGAATTTTTTCTATAGAATATCTGGGAAATGTGGTCTTATGGTAGAAACCTGACAACAAGACAGAAAATCAACAGTGTTCTTTACTCAGAATAAATTTCACCAACCAAGCACTATTTAAAATATATTTCTTTGTATAGGAGATTTGGAGACAGTGTGTTATACATTTACTGAACCCCCAAAACTGCCAAAATGAACTTTTCTCCACTTAGAATAATTTTTACTAACCACCATTTAAATTAATTTCTTTTGTATAGGAGATTTGAAGATGGTGCTATACAATTACTGAACCCCCAAAACTGCAAAAAATGAAGTTTTCTCCACTCAATATAATTTTCACCCCAAAATCTGCAAAAACTGAGCTTTTGGGCACTGAGTATAATTTAGCAAATCCAAGCACTCTGTATAATAAATATCCATGAATATAAGAGTTATGCGTTATGTGAGCCTGCAAATGTCACCAAATAACAGCTTCTGGATGTGGGAAAGATGCAGCTAGCAATACCAAGCACCATAACTTTCGCTGGCTATGGAGAGGAAAATGTTATCTAACTAAGTCTTGATTCCATTAGCTTGCTGTACAACCCCCTAACTAACTACCTAACGAATCTAACAGCTTCTCCTGTCTAAAATCGGTTATATACAAATCTTGTGCCTGCATGCAAGCAAGCAGACAGAGAGCAGTCTATACAGAACTGAGAGTGAGTTGAAAATTACGTTCAGAATGCAATATAGTGAAATATATATAACATGGTCATGTGATTTTAGCACCTACACCTCAGCGAGCCCTTCTCTGTCCTCTGTACTGATTGGATGGCCACAAAAAGTGCAGAACGGCCCCTAAAAAACTTTTACAATGACATGTTAACCCATGTCAAAACCAAACAAACAGAAAAATTTTCGTTCGAAAAAAATCGAAAATGTTCAACTCGGACTTAACTTTTTTCGAACAGTCAACATCAACACTAGGTATGAGCTGTTTGTGCTGAAATGCTGGTTTTGGTTTTCTCTAAATATGGCTCTGTGAATTATGCCCAACCATCTCCATTTTGGTCTCACTGCCCAAAAGTACTTTTGTTTTGGAAGTTTTTCCCTTTCCATTTAAAAATTTTTGGCAAAATTAAGTCATACCCCTTTGGCCCTTCTAGAAAACAAAGTCTTTTTTCCAACAAACCTTCCAAACAATTTATTCTTTTTCTTGTCTAATAAGACTGTCATGAACTTGAACATTTAACATGCTAACTTGAGCCTGTAGAATCTGAGATGTAGATCCTATGTTTTTCCGACAGTCTGACCTTGGACTAACTTTGCTGGCATGTTCATTCCTGGGAAGACTGTCTTAAATGTTTGTGAACCATCTTTCTCACTGAAAAAAAATTTTAACTTAAAACCAAAATTTCCAAAGCCCCCCCCCACTTTGAGGGCAAGCAAAAAAATTATTTTTTAAAAAGGTCATTGCTGATATCTTTCCTCATAGTATTGTGTTAACACATGCTTGACTACTCCATAACAGCAAACTGCCAAACACTTTCTGATGATCAATTAGTGATGGCATTTGAAAAAAATTTACCTGGCTGCTATTTAACCTTAAAAATTTTCCCTAGGGAAAGGGAAACAAGAGTAAGGGGTTTTTTTTTAAATTTAAATGATGACACAGTTTAAATTTTTGGAATGTGTTGTTGTTGACCTCATGATGTATTGACCTAATTTTAGGTTTATGAAAAATTTTTATTTTTGTCCAAAAAAGGGAAAAACCCTAAAAAACCCAAAATTGGTGTGTTTTTCTTATGTGTGTTTTACATATAAAGGCAAGAAGGTTTGCCAAAAAACCCTTTTAAATTTTTTGGTTTTTTTGGGGTAGTAAATTGGACAATTTTTTCCCACCAAGGGGCCCGGAAAGGGGAAAAGGGAAAAAAAAGCATTTGTGTGTCATTACCCCAGGTTACTGACAGTCCCCCCTTTCTAGCATAGCTGCTCCAAAAAGCTACTTCCAAGACGTTTTTTCCTGGAGTAGCCAAAGAAAAATGGGTGGGGGGCCATATTTGGGGAGAAACAGACGGTTTTTAAATTTTAGCTAGTGAGGACCAAAAACCTTTGCCCTATAATTGCTCACCAAGCAAGTTTTTTTTTTCTGTTTTCCCAAAAAAAGGGTTTTTCCCTTTTTGTTTCTTTTTTGTAAAATAAAAAAACCTTTTTTATTGACCTTTTGTCACTGTCTCAGTCAGCTTTGGTTTCCCTACCTAACCTGACAAAAGGTAAAACGCTAGAAAGGGCCCACGGGGGCCTGATTTTGGGGGGAAGCCATGATTGTCTGTCACAATACTGGGTTTTATTGAAAACTGAAATGTAGTAACGGCTGATGCCCACCTTTAAAGGGCGACTTTTCCCGGCCCGGGTTGCTGCATTGGAATTGGGGGGGCTTTTCCCAAATTTTCTGGGAAAATTTTTTTAAATGCGGACTCTGGAGGCCTATAAAAGGCTTGTGCCTACAGGTAATAAGGGGGCATGGCCTGCTATTTGGAGTGGAGTAGCAGAGGAGCAAAGGAGAAGGGGCCTTCCCCCCCCAGACTTAGAGAAGCCTAAAACTGGGAAACTTTCCTGGGGGATAAACTCTGGTTTTTGGAGGGCGGGTGCATAGGAAAAGAGACTCCTGGTAGAAGGGGAAAACCCCCTGGCCCAATTTTGGGGCCAAGGGCCCTGTTTTTTTTGATTTTTTTTGTTGCTAAATGCTGTAAACCTGTGCCAAAATAAAACGGGCTGAGGCCATAAAGAAGAAGCCTTCCCCTTACCAAAGCGGCAATCCCTAAGTTAAGAAACCCCTGGAACTGGCCAGGAAAAACCGCCCCAGAAAAGTGAGTCGTCAAAAAAAAAAATAAATAATGTATATAATATATAAATATATATTATATATAAAATATATAAAATATGGAAATTTTATATTTGTAGGGGGTTTCAACCCAAAAGGGTAACCTTTCCACGGGAAACCACCCCGGGCCCTTGGCAACTTAAACAGGGCTCTTTATTACCCCACACGTGTATACCAGCACCCCCCTACCCACAGGCTTACTTCAGCCTGTCCCAAAGTTCAAAAATTTTTAAAGGAAAAAACAAGCCCTGGGTATGCAAAGCACAGTTCTCTTGCCCGATGGGGGCCTAAACCAATCCGTAGGGTCCCCGGGAAAAGGGGGTTTTTCCCCCCCTTCCAGGCAGATACCTGCCCACATCCAGCCCTGAAAAAACAGAGCTTTTATTTCCCCAAAACTCCCTTCGAGGAGCCACCCCCTTCCCACCCCCAGCTCACCGATTTTCCCGGGCTTACAGAGATACAAAATGGGGCCCGGGGCCGGGAAAAGGGTGGGAGCGAACCTCCCCCCCCCACCCTTTTTGGCCGCCCCGGGTTAAACCCCGGGCCGGGAGTAACTGCTATCTGAAAGTTATCTAATAATAACAAATGTCATTTTTCCAAACGAAACGACACCTCCCTTGCGGGGCTTTCCCCTCACCGATACCAGGCAAAAACGGTGACCCCTTTATCTCCCATAAAAGTTTGTGCCTTGCCCCCCTCTTACAAACCCCCCTCCTCTGCCCAAACCCGGGGGTTTTTGGGGAAACCTTCCGCCATCACAGTGCACCCTAAAAAAAGCATCTGCTTTTCCTTTGGGCGGGTTTTCCGGGCCTTTTTTGCCCCCCAACAGAAAAATTTAAAAATCCTTTTAGAGCCAAAAACCCAGGGGGGAAAACCCTACCCTTTTTTCCCCTTTTTTTTCTCTTAACCATCTAAGGGGGGGCATGATCCAAAATCAGCCTAAACTTGGCCCCTAGCGGGTAATACTGAAGGGAATCCAGGGCCCACTTGAAAAGCCAGGCTTTCTTTTTCAATAATAGATATTCGGGGCTCAGTGGGGAATAGCTTCCTACTCAAATAACAGACGGGAAATTTTTTCCTCCCCCTTAATAAAATTTTGGGGACATCCCCCGCCCTAAAACCCATATTTTGGGGCGTCCGTCGGACGACAAACTCTCTGGGAAGTCGGGGCAATAACACGGGCGTTTTACAGGGGGCAGTCTTAACTTCGGGAAAAGCTTCTTTCCAGCCCGGGGGACCATTTCCCACCAGGGCCCCGATTTTGCCCCTTTTGCCCAGGTTTTTCAGGGGCACTGCTATCTCGGCAAACTTGGGGTTTAAACCCCCGGGAAATTTCCCCCACAATTCCCAGGAACGCTCTGACCTTTTTTTGTTTAGGGGCCCCCGGGGGCCAAATTTTTTTGAATTGCCTAAACTTTTTTAAGCGGGGGTTTTTTTTTTTCCTCCTCTTTCCCAATGAAAACCCAAGAAACGGCTTCCTCCCCCCCAAAGGGCACATTTAAATTTGGGGTTTGATGGGAAAACCCAGCCTTTCTTAACGTTTCCGGAGAGCTTGGACTTTCCCTATGACTCGCCCAATCATAAGTAAAGATCAAAATTTCGTCCAAAATTTAGGGCCCGCATTTTTTCCCTGTTGGACGAAAAGACTCGATCCTTTGGCCCTTTTGGAAAGTGGCGGGGGCCCCCTTGCAAACCCCAAAACGGAAACCTCAAAAATTGGGAAACATCCCTCGGGTTTGTGGTAAAAGCTGTCTTCCCCTGGGCCCCCCTTAAAACAGGGGGATCTGCCAGTACCTTTTGGTGAAAATCTAGGGTAGTGATATGCGAGCTGGACCTAACCTCTCAATAAGCCTCCCTCCCCCGGGGCAGGGGAAAGCAACAATTTTTAAAATTTCCCCGATCATTTTTTGCGATAGCCCAATTGAAAAAAGGGCCCACTTTTCCCTTTGGGGTTTTTTTGGGACTAACACTATGGGACGGGCCCAAACCCATTTTTTAACCCCTTCAATAAAAACCCGCTTCATCATTCTCGGGATTTCCCTTTTTCAAAAAACCCCCGGCGGGCCTAAAGGAATCCGTAGGGGTTTCATTTTTCCACCCTCCCCTTTCGGTTTTCCGAAAATTATCTCGTTTCGATTCCCTTTGGGTAAGCCCTGGGTTTCTGTAAAAGGGTTCCCTATTTTGTTGTAACAGCTGCCTGCACTGCTTTTTTTTGGGGGGGGAAACGGGGTGTCTGAAATTTTTCCACATCCTCAAAAAAGGGGAGATTTGATTTGAAAAACCGGGAAAGGGAGTTTACTGGGGGGTCCCCTACCCTTTCCCGGGGTTTTTAAAAACAGTTTTTAAATGAAAGATCTGATGGGGTTTTTCGCCTTCCCCGGGCGGGGTGTCCCCGGGTTTTTTTAAAACCTCGCCAACCCCTCTCTACTCCCATAGGGCCCTTCCCCATTTAGCCAAAAATTTTTACTTTTCCACTGGGGGTACTAGCACAAAACCCGGCCCTTCCGGGGCTAAAAACTCCCCTAACCGGGCCGACCTGTTGTAAAACCCTGGATTTGGCGCCTCCGACCCTGTAAAAAGATGGTTTTTTAAAACGATGGGCATCACTTGGGTTTATTCTTTCTTGCATTTTGTGAAAACAGTACTATCCCCTTTTTAAAATGGAGAAAACCTCACCTCCCGGGTCTTTTTTTGCAATATCTATAACCACCCCCAGGATTTTCCTACCATACAATAATTCAAACGGATAAAATCCTGTAGGCGGGGGTACCTCTCTGATCGAAAACAACGGTGGGGCAGCAAAACTTTCCCAAAAACCCCCCCACCTTTTCTACATTTTTTTTTTAAAATGGCCCTTTAGGCGTCTTTTTTAAAAGGGCGCCTACAAGGCCACCGTTTGGGGGTGATAGACCGACGGCGGATAGGGGGAAAATTTTTAAAACCCTTACAAGATCTTGCTTAACCTTGACATGAAGGGGGTTTCCCGGGTCTTGAAATCCCCTTTGGGGAAAACCCATTTTCTGGAAAAAAATGTGAACCAGCTCCCGGACAATTGTTTTAGAGGGGGGAAATTCCCCGGGGGGGCACTGCTTTTAGGGTACCGGTTTGGGGTAGTCAACTATAACTAGGGGTTTTGATTCCCCCCCTAGTAGATTTTACCAAAGGGGCCCACCAAGTCCAAAGGGTATCCGTCAAAAGGGGCTTCAAAAAAGGGAGTGGCACCAAAAGGGGACTGCGGGAATTTGGGGAAACCGGGGTTTTTCCTGACATACTGGACAGGGGTTGACAAAGTCACGAAATTTTCCCCGGGAACACCCTGGGCCAAAAAAAACCTCTGTAAACTCTCTCCAGGGTCTTCTGCCCCCCAGGGGTCCCCCCACACATTGGGGGCCCTGGTTTCAACCCAATAACCCTCCCCCCCTATAAAACCTTTGGCACTAACAGCTGCTCCACTAGCTCTTTCCCCGACTCCGGTCACAAAGGACAAGAGGTTTTTCCCCTTCAAAAGCGAAGGGGGATAAACCCTCGTCCCCTGGCTCATGGGGGACCCCATTAAAAAAACCCCCACATTATTTTAAGGGGGCCCCTTTTTAGGGTTTCATCTTGGAGCTGGGGTGTCCCCAAATTTTTCCCCAGAACCTCTAGGTCAGGAAAACCTCCTCACAGGGTGAAATTCCCCCCTCATTTTCACCCACCACGCTGACCATAGGGGAATTTTGGGGGGCTTCTCTGGGTCCCAAAACTCACCAAGCTGTCTTTGGGGGCCCGGGGGGTTAGTGGGAACCCCCCTTTTAAACCAAAGTTTTCCCAAAAAAGGGGGATCCGCCCAAAATGATCTCAAAGCATTAACCCTTGCACAACTCCCGCCGGGTGTTTATACCGTAAACCCCCAACAGACTGGATAGTGACCCCCGGCCCCCGGGAAAACCCCAGTATCCCCCCGGGGTACAGGTTTACCCCCCATTTTTTTCCCCGGCTAACCTTGCGGGAGGTGGGCCTATGAGGGTGACCAGGCTCCCAATCCCCGGAGCCCCCGTTTCATCAACGCATTAACTGACCCTGGGGGGGGAGATGAAACCCTTCTCCACAGAGTTTAAAAACAGCGCCACATGCTGAATTTTTAAACATAGAAATCCCCCTCCCTATAGAACAGTCCAAAGCCTCGGGGGCTGAGAGGACAAATGAGCCACCATATGCCGAGCATGGGGACCTCCCCCCGCACCCAATTTTCCATTTTGGGCCCCTTCTGGTCCCCCCGACTCCGGCAAAACTTCCTGAACTTGGGGCTCCTTCCCCTGGGGTTTTTTTGGGGCCCCCCTTTTTCTGGCCCCCTGGGGTCACTGCGGAAGGGCCCCAAAAAGGGGAAGGGATTCCCAGGGGCGTCGGAGTTCTCCAAACCCCATGTTTTCTCTCCACCCGGCCACATTTTTCACATTCTTGGGACCCCTTCCCACCCACACTGCTTTGGGCTGGGCAGGGGAAAGCATGAATCTGTCCATTACCACCCGGGGGGGATTTATTTTTCGCTTGGGGTACAACCCTTGGTTTTTAAACCCTTTTTTTGGGCGTAGTGGGAGGGGGCAAACATCAAAACCTGGCGGGGTTTGGGGCACTCCTATAGCTCCACTGAGTAAAAACTCTGGCCGACATTCACTTTTTTACCCCCCGCCGTGCCAGGGTCACAGCCCTCAGCTTGGGGTAACCCTGGCATCTTCAAAACGATAGAACATTAAAAACGCCTTTTTGGGGTTTTCACCGCGAGGAAGGGCCCCCAAAACTTCACTCCACGCCTGTGGGCCCGCCCCCCCTTTTTCCCGGGAAAGCGCTAAAACACTGCGAGGGAAAGGGTTCCACGCCCTCCTTTTGGGGTCATCTTTTGCATTTCCTCCCTTAAAGGTTTTTGCCCCGGGTCGCGGGCCTCAAACCCCGGTGAAGTGGGGCCCGGGGGCTCTTTTGCCCGGATGGCCCTGCGAGTATGCCCCATCCCGTTTCATCAGGAGCTGGGTTTTTCTCCTGTTGGGGCCCGTAAAAGACCAGCAAGAGCCTGGCTGCCGCGTTTTAGCCCCCACCAGGGGGTTTTAAAATCTCCTCCATTGCTAAAGCCGTTTTTTTTTTACTTGATTGCAGCTTTAAAAAACCCCGGACATAAAAAAGGTCTCTGGGGAGGCTAAGCCCTTACAAACCTCCAAACCCAAATTTTAGGGGGTTCAACCCAATGGAACCTTTCCACAGGAAAACCCGCCACAGGGACGTTGCAACTTAAAAAGGTGCTCTTTTATATCCAAACGGGATACACAGCACACCTTAGCCCCACCCCGGCTTTTAATTTTAGCCTGTCCAGTTTAGAAAATCTTTAGGCAAAACAAAGTCTGTTTGGGATGGGAAAACAAAATTTTTCCCTTTCCCCCAAGTGGGCCATCACCAGTCCAAAAGGGGCGCCCGGGGAAGGTCGCCCCCCAGGCATAAAAACCCCATCCAACCTGCAAAACAGACCTTTACCCCCAAAAAAGCTCTAGGAGACTCGCCACCACCTCCCCAGCTCCCCTGACTTACCAGGCCTTTCAGAGATACAAAAAATGGCCTGGGCCTGGAAAATGTGGAGCGAAACCCCCCACCCAGCCTTTTTGGCCACCCCGGGAAAGCCCGGGCCCGGGGGTAACTGCTATTGCCCTTAAAAAGCTAATAAAAACCAAAGGAAAGTCAGTTTTCCCAACGCATTTTGACACCTACTATGCTGGGCTTTAAACCCCACCGATACCAGGGAAAACGGTGACACTATCTTCCCCCCCAATGATTTTGGCCCTTGGCCCCCCTTACCAAAAATTTAAAAAACCATACCATCTGGGTGAAAAGAGAGAGACAGTGGTTGAAGGGGAAGTTTGTTTCTCCTAGTACCCCGGGGCCCATTTTTTTAGTATAGGGCCTTCCCTTCCTTTAAATCTGGGGTCGGGTTTTCCGGAGGTGGTGAAGTGAGGCTGGTATCAGGCCTATAAAACCTGTGTCTGCAAGCCTGTGTTTGGTGATGGTTTGACTCTAAGAACCTTATTGTAACAGACACTTTCCTTTTATAAGTTTTTGTAAGGGGGGTTTTGTTTTGCCAGGCTCCCGCCGAGTAGGTTTTTTTTCTAAATTTTGCCTGAAATTAAGCTTGTTTTGTTTTTCTTTGCAATTTTACCCCAAAAAACCCAAACTTAGGGCTCTTAGTAAAAAATTTCACTGTGGATAAGGACACAATCTTACCAGCTTTTTTTCCAGCAAACCCCTTTTCAATGTCTTTAGCCCTTTTTTTCTTGGGTTGAAAAAAAAGCAATTCATCTCTGAGACACAGAAAACCCCCTCCTTCCTGAGCGGTAAAGATGACTAGACATTCCCCCCTTTTTTTTGTACTATGCATACACCCAAAAGTAAAAGTGTATAATTTTAAATATATATATATAAATATTATAAATATATAAATAAATATATATAAAGTATATATTTTATAAATATTTAAAAAAATAAAAATATATATATAAATAATAGTTCAGCTTTGCTACTCAGTTCTTAGATAATCACCAAAAAGGCTTTTATTACTGTATAAAGAATCGAATACTTCCTCTATTAAAAAAGGCACTAACGCTATTAAACACATTAAGAAGGAGCCAGCTATTGTGGTTCATTGTATAAAATATGTTAGAAAGTCATTGTTTTAAAAGAGAAAAAAAATAATATGAAATTACATAACAATTTTAAAAACATTTTTAATTTACAATCCCTTGTTTCTTCAGAGCTGGGGACACAGTAGTCAAAAACCCTTTAATTTAAATAAGAGGGCGGGGAAAGCATGCCACAACACCCTTAAGGGGGGGACCCTATTCATAACGGAATTGAAAAACCCAAAGGCCCGGAGGAAACTAAGGGGGGGGAGGGGATGAAAAAAATTTCCCACATAAAAAAACAACAGTAGAGCTGTAATTATTTCTTTTCTTGTTTGTTTCACTACACAGAGTCAAAGGAATTGTAGTCCAAGTGGTTCATTTTTTTCAAAACAATTGCCCAAGGCTCTCTCGAGTGTCGTCAGAGTTTGAAAGAAAATGTCCCAGGGGAAAATCTGTGGTAAGAGCGCAAAACTTGGCTAGCTGGGAAAGTTCCCTTTGAGAGAGGGGAAAAAGACAACTGCCCCGGAAATTTTTATGAGATAAGAAACTTAATGTCTGCAAGGGATATTGTTCAGAGTTTTTGTTTTCTTGCTGAACATCTTTTTTCTACATGAACAATGAGTTCTGCAATTTTTAAAAGGTAAATTTTTTTTCCGGGCCCAAACTTTGTTTTTTTTAAATTTTTATTTATATACAACATAGAAATTTAGATAAATGGACAGATAGATAGATAAATAGATGGCCAATTCTGTAAATTTAAAAATGGGCACCCAAATTTATGTTTTTTTCATTGTGCTTGTACTTTATACTACCTCATATTCAGTCATTCAAATACACCCTTTTTGCATACACATATCTAGCAAATTTTGCCCTTTTTAGGCTTTTGCACAAAGGGCAAATCCCCAAGGGGGGTCCCCAGGGTTAAAGTGATGTAGTGTGTGGGTACCTATTCTGTGAAATGTGTTTACAATGCATTTATGCTGTGTTATTTTAACAGGTAGTGTCGGACTGGGGTGCCTATTCCTCCCTCCAGTGGAATTTCATTCTAGGGTCCCCGCAATAGTTTTTGATTCGGGGCCACTATTTTTAGTTTTATTCCCGGGGACCTACCCTACAGCTCATTTACATTCCCTTTTTTTTTCTGCCTCTTTTTTTTTTTGCCTATTTTCTCTCCTTTCCCTTTTCTGCCTCTCCCAAAGATATATATGCAGTTTAAAATAAACTTCAGGCTTGCTATGCCTAAGGGCCCACCCAGGGTTTCCCCTGTTCTCCTGTGGGCCAGTCCAAGCTTCTATGCAGTTACTAACATGATGGCAGGGAATTTTTACTGCCATGCTGCTGACAATTAGGTAATGGGGACTAACATGGGCAGCTCTATATGAGCTTGTAATAGGTAGGTGCTGAGTTGCATCATGATTTTGGGAAGTGCTAATGCTTACATCAAATTTTGTGGGGGTTTCCCCCTTTGTTTTGTTTTTTGTGCCCCGTATCCCCTGTGACTTTTTAACGTAGAAAAAAACAAATACTAAAGAAAATTTAGTAGACTGTAGAGTCAATGGATGAAACTGCATACCCTCCAATTCCCACCAGCATATGGACTCCAAAATAGGGTTACCTCGCATTGGGAACATTGTGGTTTGGGTTAGGGTTTATTGAAACAGATAATTTAAGGGGCGGCATTTTATGAACGGGGTGGGGCCAGAAGTCTGGCATCTTTTGCCCAAAACTTCTGGGGAGCCCTGTTCGCTATATTTTTTTTAAACGGGGGCAATTTCCCAAAATTGGGGCACATTACAAACGTCCATGGCACTTTTAAAAGCCCTTAGAAAAGGGGACGTGCTTTGGGGGCGTGCGCACTACAACCGGTGAAACTACACATTTATGAAATGTTTTTTTTTTGGCCAAAACTAGGGGCATTTTCTGCTTGAACCGGTAACCACTTTAAAAAAGTGGGGTTTTCCTGAGCCAGAATTTTTGCTTAGTAGCTTGAAAGCGCTAAAAACTATACCCACAGAAGAACATTTCATAGGTTCAGGCACTTTTTATGCTAAAAAATTTTTGGGGCAAAAAAAAATGCAAATTATGCACAAAAATCATACATGTCGCTCTATGTGCCTACGTGAGTGTTAAGAGAAAGCAGTTAGAGTAACCCAAGTCCAGGAGACTGTAAATTCAAACCTCCAGTCTACTTATCACTGTAACTAGGACAAAGCCTCAAAATTTTTTAAAGTTTTGGGAAAAACCCCTCTTAATATACAGGAAGGAAAAAAATTATTTTACCCTTGCCCGAATTTTTGGGAAGCTTTCCCACTGAACAAAAAAAACAGTCCCAAAAACTTTAAAAGGGGACGTTTAATTTTTAACCCAAAGAAGAATAGAAAAACCAAAAAAAAAATCGGAAAATCACAATGTATTTAATAATAAAAATTTATTTGCATTTTGCAGTGAAAATAAGTAATTTTATCCCCCACCAACCAAATTTAAAATTCGGCTCCTACAGCCCCCTTGAAAACTCCTAATCAACCCCGCAAACCCGGGATTTTCTTTAAAACAACACCTTTATAAAAGACTAAACCACCAAATCAATTAAAACAGTCAAACTAACCTCTACAACAAGGAAAAAGACAAAGAGCTTTCAAAGAAAGTCAAGGGAAAAAGGGCCCTGACCCTTTCAAAAGCGGAATGGGGTACAAAAAAACCCTAAGTAAAAACGGGGGGTGAGAAGGGAAAAAACTTTTTGGTTTCAAATACAAAAAAAACGGGCAATCGACATTGACTGGGGCACCAGGGAAAAACTCACCTTGTGGGGTATCATTTTTCATGAGAAACATGGGGGAACGGCCTTTAAAATTTTTTGGGGGAACTTTTTAGTGGGAACCAACCCGGGAACCAAAAGCATCAAGAAAAAACCTTGGTAAAACATTTAAAGCCCTTAAAGTTTTAAAATCCTACCCGTGCCCACAAGTTTCCCCTTTCCAAAAAGCACATTTCCACCCCTCGAAGCTTTCCCGTGAACACCTGGAAAATTCTTGGGGTGATTGGGAAAAGTGGTTTTTTGTTCCCGATGAACAAAAATTGAGCTCTTTGTCATTACTCAACTCGCAGTTTGGAGGAAAGAGAAATCGCCCTCCCCCAAAAATACCCTCCCCCCTGTCAACAAAAAGGTGGGGAAAAAATTGTTTTTTGAGGGTGTTTTTCTCTGCTAAGGAAAACATACTACTTCACCGTATCAATAGGAGAAGGATGGATTCCCTGTATCTAAAACCTGAAAAGGGCAACCTTCCTTTTTCCCCCACCAGGACAATTTAAAAAAGGGTTGTGGGTGGTCATCCCCCAAGACAATGACTCAAAACATACATCAAGGCAACAAAAAAGTTTTCTCAAAAAAAGCACATTATTGGGCTTTGGGGGTTTTTATCCAGTCCCTTTAACCTTTATCCCCTAGAAAACTTATGGAGGGAGTTTAAAACTCCGAGTTGGGCCCAAACGACAAATCTTTAAAAATTTTAATAATTTAGAGAGATCCGCAAAGAGGAGGACCAAAAAACCCCCTGATGTGTGAAAAAACCTTTATCCCCAAAAAAAAAAAAAACGTCTGACTGCGGGCAGGGGGTTTTTCCACCAAGCATTAAGTTTGTTTGCAAAAAGGGATTAAAATACTTATTTCTCACTGCAAAAAGCAAATAAATTTATATAATTTATACAATGTGATTTTCTGGGTTTTTATTTTTGATATTCTATCACTCAAATCACTTAAAATCACTTAAAATTATAGACTGTTCATGTCTTTGTCAGTGGACAAACTTACACAATCAGCAAGGGATAAAATAATTATTTCCTTCACTATACTCTATTATTAAATTGTGAACTTATACAGGGCATCCTTTGTTTACAATCCTTATCTCTTGCCCAAAGTGAAGAGTGATAACAAAGAGTGTGTTTGGAATTACAATATGGTCCTTTAAGGTTTTCTTGCCTTCAGAATTACTAATATACCAATATAAACTACACTTTAGCTGGTAAAAATGAGCTCTCATTCAGGTCGGTAGGTTAAAAAAAACAAAGTTATTGATTGCAGAAAATGACGCTGCAGCGTAACTTTTTCGTTTACTAAAGTAATAAAACTTAATAAAAACTCTACATATTTAGTATGTGCAGTGTTGGCTTCCTCCACATATAGCGTTTGAATTTTAGGCCAAAATGTAAAATTTTTATTTCATTTGACCAGACCCCCTTCTTCCACATGCTTACTTTGTCCCTTACATAGCTTTCTGTAAACTGCACAACTCATAGTTGTCCTATAAACAGATTCTGCCACCTGAGCTGTGAATCTCTGCAGATACTCTAGAGTGATCGTGGGCCTCGTGGCTGCTTCTCCAATTGGGGCTCTACTTGTTTGGTCAGTTTAGATGGATTACTGTGTCTTGGTAGGTTAGCAGTTGTGTGGACTGTATGGTTCTTAATATGTTGTATTAATTCCCTTTGTGTATATAAATTGCTTTGGTTTTATTTGTTTTTCCCAATGTACACATTGCTATCAGTATAGTGATTTAGGACACACTGGTTGACTGCAAAATTGATATGTGGTGGTAAAAGTCCTGATCATGTTTTTATTTTTAATGTGTTGTTTCGGGGGATTGTTTTAAAAGGACTATAATAAAGCATCGTTTTAACTGGGAAATAATTTTCTCTGTGAGCATAGGTTAAAAGTTGGTTTCCTTATTTA
>JAODAL010056869.1:0-23028 GCA_025379985.1 Phyllomedusa bahiana
CCCCCACGAGGGAACTAGAGGCCAAGTAGCCGTAGGGGCAGCAGCAGCGGGCAAGGCGCAGAAGCCAATATGACCTCTGGAAAATTTTTTTTACCACCCACCAACGCAGCAATGCGGGGCCACACATAAAACACCCGAGCCCAGCTTAAGAATGGGGCACGAAACTCGTCTCAACACCGATGTTTTTGTATGTGTTCCGGACCCAATAGCTTTGGGTATCCAAAAAGGACAAGGCCCCGAGCTGGTCCCCACGCCATAGGGTGTTGCCCTCCCCAACCACGTCATATGAGGGGATTTCAGCACAGCCGGGGGGGTCATTACAGACAAACGCATCTGTAATAAAAAAGTGATCGTTTGACTTTCATCAAGGGAAAATCGGGCAGATCTCTGATGAGTTGTGGCCCCAATTGCCGGGGGCACCGATTATTGTTCTCTTCAATCCCTCCAAACAAATGGCCTCTTAAAAAACTTATTTTAAAATAAACATTTCTTACTGCAATTTTTATTCTCAGTTCCCAACATTCATTTTGCGGTTTTGCGTAGGAGACTGTAAAAACACCAAGGGGTTTTTAATGACAAAACCATATTCCATTTACTCACTTATCTTTAAATTTTTCGCTTGTCAAGGTTTTTTGGGGGGTCATTTTGCCTCACAATTTTTTAACAGGGCTGAAAGTCTTTTAAAATTTTTTTGGGGTCATTTTGCGTGAGATACAGCAAAAATTAAATGGTTTTGGGAACAGAAAATGTGGCTTTAAGGGGAAAAATTTTTCCCCTCACAATTTTTAACAGTGGTGAGAAGTCATATTTATAATTTTTTGGGTCATGCTGCTTTGAAATGCGCAATATACGGGTTTCCTTTCTAAAAAAGAGGCGGACCCGTACTGCACTACCCCATCGTCTTCCCCCTCGCCAGTGAAGAACGCTCGAAACAAAATTCCCGCTGAAAAGACCCCGTTGGTCCGCAAAGTCGTCATCAAACATCATATCAACACAGGTGACTTCACGTCCTACATTTTGCATCCAGGAGCTGCGGGGTCAACAAGAGGGGCTGCAAGCGTTGCCGACCGCCCGGGGTTTTTGCCGTTGACCGGGTTCCTTCTCCCCTTTATGGGTCAAACTGGGGGGTCAGAGCGAGAAAATCATCCTCTTTGGCCTCTTGATCTTTAAAAATGCCTTCTGACCCCAACCGCATTTTGTCATCAAAGAGGTTTTCAGAAAAGGGATTATCCACAGTGGGGGGTACACGAGTTGACTTTTGGGCTGCTTCATGTTGGAGGATGCTGATGAGCTGATGAGACTTTGGGGCCCCGTGACTGGGAGCACGGGGGGTAAGACTGCTGATGCGGTTGCTTTAAACCCACTAAGGGACAGTTTGGCGACGCTTTTTCGTTACGAATTCACGGGGCCCTGACCCAGCAATGACGGGCCTGACGGTCCTCAATGACATCTGCTGGATGGGTTTTCCCAGCACTGGAAGGAGCACCTTTTTCGTACCTCTACCTCCATGTCCTACCCCCCCCTTTGCTCGCTTTCCACCTGAAAATTTTGCTCCATGTTCAAATATAAAAATTTTTAGAAAAAGGGATGGAAGAGTTTGGGGAAAATTCTATTAAAAGCGGGAAATCCAGTATTCTCAAATCCCCAAATCAAAAAAAAAATTGCTGGATTTAAATTTAACTGCAAGGTGGCTCTATCAAAAAATGGCCTGCCCAAGTGAAAAAAACACGTATCTAAAAAATATACGGGGTAAAAAAAGGTTTTTTTTTTGGGACCTATCAATTCACCTGTGGGGATACTAAATTCTGTTTAAATTTTCAAAGTAGCTCATGAACAAAGCTTGATGACCAAAAAGGAAAAAAACCCTGTCTGAAATTATACGGGATAATAAAAGGTATTTTTTGGACCAAACAATTCACTGGTGACTACTAAATTGCGAAATTTAAATTTTAAATACAAAGTAGCTCTAGAACAAAACTTACTGACCAAAAGTGAAAAAAACACCACTGAAAATATACGGGATATAAAAGTATTTTTTGCATCTATCAATTCACCGGGTGACTACTAAATTGCTGTATTCAAATTTAATAAAAAGTAGTCTTGAACAAAGCTTGACTGACCCAAAAAGAAAAAAAAAAAAAATGTCTGAAATGTTACGTATATTTAAAAAGGGATTTTTTCACCTTTCAATTCACCTTGGTGACTCAAAATTTCTGTATTCCATTTAAGTGCAAGGGGCCTCAATGAACAAAGCTGTAGTGCCCAAAGTGAAAAAAAAACGTATCAAAAAATGATTCAGATAAAAAAGGGTATTTTTGGCCCCTTTCAATCACCGTGACTACAAAATTGCTGTTTCACATTTAAGTGAAGTGCCTCAAGAAAAAAAATCGTAGTGCGCCAAAGTGAAAAAACACTACTGAAATGTTTTGGATTTTAAAAAGGGTTTTTTTTTGGGCACCTTTAAATTCCCCTTGTGACTACAAAATTTCTGTATTCAATTAAGTGAAGGTGCCCAATGAACAAAGCTGTATGCGCCAAAAATTGAAAAAAAACGAATTTAAATTTTTCGGAAATAAAAGGTAATTTTGGAAACCTATAACCTGTGCTGCTACAAAATTGCTGGTTTTAAAATTTTAAACTGCAAGGTGGCTAATCAAAAAAATTGAAAAAAAACACCTTCTAAAAGTAACTGATAAAAAAAGGGGATTTTGCCCCCTAAGAAATAGACCTGAATTTACAAAAAGATCTGTACCCAATAAATTCGGGCTGCCCAATTCCAAGTAATATTTTCAACAGAAAACTTTAAAAAAAAGCTATTTGCTGCAATTCTACACTAAGCTATGCACAATATCCAATTCTTTAAAGAATTGTCTGTGTTCGCCCCCCCCCCCCCCCCCCCCCCCTTTTCTCCCCCGGTTTTACACGTAATGCTCCTTTAAATTCTTCCCTTAACTACCAAAATCTGCAAATCTCGATCTAAACTAAGTTCTAAGGAACAGTAAAAGTAGAGCTGTCTCTGTGAAAAAAAAGAATAATTTCCTGACTTTTTTCCAGAGGAGAGCGCACTCCTACGCTTTTGGGTACTGACAAAACACGATCATGAACGGGAAGGGGGGTTCTATGTAATACGAGGTCATGTGATTTTCCAGCCAAACGCAACATACACATACAGTCATGAGTCGCACAACTCTCACCCTGCTCTATTCTGTAATGATTTTTCTGGCCGCCAAAATGACAGGGAAACCCGAAAAGGCGCGATATTAAAGAGATGACAGAATTTTTTCCTAAATTATGCATACTAAAAATTTTGATCACATAAAAACTGTGCTGATTTCAACTTTTTCGATAAAAAATTTCCCATAATAATCGCTCAAAATATGGGGAGATTTAAAAAATTGGTCCATTTAAGCCTTTTTTGATACGTTTAACACTGTTTTGTTTTTCGTACAAAAGGAAATTAACTAAAATTTCCAGCACCTCCTTTATACGGGCAGTAAAAATTCAAGATATTCTACTCTAAAAGCTGTTTGGGAAGATACATAATTTCTTTTTATTGCAGATTCATACTGATTCGATCAGAAAGATCCTGTGTATGAAACTAAACTTATAGGATTATTACTTTTTTATTTTAAAGCCTTCTGTAGATGCTACATATAATATGGGTTTTTAAACCTCCATGCAACTCTTGCACATGCATCTGCATGAGAACTTAATAGAATTTTCTCTTTTTAGTTATGGTCGACAAAGATCATTGTTATCATTTACAGATCTATTTGTTACTTTTTCTTGAAATATGTTTACAAATAGAATCTGTACATTTATGTATTGTAAATTCTTTACCATTTCTGTTTACTTGTCTTTTGTTGTAGTTTATGTGAGTAAATAATTTCCAAGACTGCTTTAAAAAAAATCAAAACAAGTTCATGCATGATAAATTATAAAAGAACGTCTTTGAACAATCTAAAGGGCATAGTTCAGGCCCAAGACTTTGAAACTTTAAACACAGGTGTCATACCTTTGGAATTTTCAAAAAGGCTTTTTTTGATAGAGATGCAGTTATCCATATCACAACTTTACATGCTTATTACCAGCCTTATTTGGTGTGGTTTATTTTTAGAAATGGAATTTTTTTAAACAAGATTCACTAAGCTAAAATTATTCTTTCAATTGATGTGGTACTATTTGCGGCAGCTTAAACTGTCATGTTTTAGATGCTTAGAATAATTCTCAGGCTTGAGACAAAATGAAATAAGAAAATTTAGGAAGCAATTCATACAACATATTTTTAAATTCTTCTTCTATGTTTAGCCAATGTTATTATATGTTAATAAAACCAGAACTAAAATAGGGTGTGGCTAAGCAGTTAAGTTATGCTCGCATATAAACATCTGTTCAGTACTTTTTTTCCTTAAAGTAATAGAAATTTGAACATAAGGCCACAGTTATTCTGAAGATTTCCCACCAAGGTGTCTAATGTAAATGCTACATAAAAAATACAAAAATACTATCCCTCCTTAGCGCAAACACAGACAATATACTGGGTGGTAATAAAACTACTGTCAGCCCAACCAAAATCAGAACAAAACTAAAATAATCAGTAAACATTGTGAAACTTCACTTACGTCCTGCTGCCATCTTGGACACTCCAAGGGGTTACTAGCAATGGGATCTATGTTTTTGGTAAATGGATATGGGACATGATACACATGACACTCAGACCATATGGTATATATTTCTAAACTGGCCTCAGCCAGATTTATTCTTGAGAAGGATAAAGTACAGAAAGCAAAACTAAATCTCATTGTCACGGGGGTCGCGGGTGCCGCTGCTCCCCGCAATCGTACCTCTGCCCGCAGGGGGTCAGGTGCGGGTGCTGCGGCTGCCCGCGACCATCCCTCTGCGGTCCTGGCCCCTGCGCCGGGTCACTTACCGGTCCGCGCTCGGTGAATGCTGCTCCTGCCTGTCGCCGGCCGCCGCGCGCGTGCCCACTGCTTAAAGTGCACGCGCGACAGCTTCTCTAGATTTAAAGGGCCAGCGTCCCGATAATTGGTCAATTGTCGGGCGCTGGTTCTATTTAAGGAATACGCCCCCAGCACTTCCTGCCAGTCCGTTGGTGTGTTTTCCGTGTGTTTAGAGAGTATTGGAGTTCTGTCTTGATTACCCGTGTACCAGTCCGCTTGCTTACGTTTCCTGACCTTGCCTGTTTGCCGCCTGCCCTGACCGTCTGCCCGTCTCTGACCACGAACCTCTGCCGCCTGCCCTGACCTTCTGCCTGTCCCCGACTACGCCTCTGGATTACGTCTTTGTACCACGCTGTACCCCGGCCGCCATCGCAAGCAAGTCACGTCAGGGGTAGCGACCTGGTAGCCTCACGCCACAGCAAGTCCATCCCGCTTTGCGGCGGGCTCTGGTGAAAACCAGGGGCTATTTGGACTCCGCTCCCTAGCATGGCTTAACTATCATCGCTTGCGGTGGTCCAGCGAATCCACCTCTGCATTACAGTACGGACTGGCCATGGATTCCGCCAGGGTACCTCTGCCCGATCTCCGGGATGTCACGACGGCAGTCGCCCAGCAGAGCCAACGTATCGACCAGTTAGCAGCTATGATGCAGAACCTTGCGGCCCGTCTACCTCCACCGGCTGCCGCCGCACCAGCATCCGTTGCTCCAGCATCCATTGCGCAACCTGCTCCGGCTTCTGGACCCGCTCTGCGTCTGCCGCTCCCCTCATGCTACGATGGAGACCCCAAGAAATGCCGTGGGTTCATCAGCCAGTGCTCCATTCACCTGGAGATGATGGGGCATCAATTCCCTACAGAGCGTGCCAAGGTGGCCTTCATAATCAGCCTCTTGTCTGGAGACGCCTTGGCTTGGGATACGCCACTATGGGATCGAGGGAATCCTCTGACAGCTGACCTCCAAACCTTCCTCCGGGGGTTCCGCACGGTCTTTAAGGCACCAGGCCATACTTCTTCGGCCGCCGCAGCACTGCGGGAGACACCACGGTCGGTCAGTATTCGGTGCAGTTTCGCACTCTCGCTTCAGAGCTGGACTGGAATAACGAAGCTTTGGTGGCGACATTCTGGCAAGGTCTCTCAGGATGAATTAAGGATGAGCTCGCCGCTCGGGATCTACCAGCAACTTTGGATGACTTAATCCACTTAGCCACCCGATATTCGGTTCGCAGAAAGACAACAGGAGCTCCACCTTCAACGGGAGGTCGTCCGTCCACGCCGTTTGCCCCACTTGGCTCCCACGTTCCAGCGGCCACCTCTTCCTCCTCCAGGGTCACCGAGGAAAAACCCTAGCGGGTTGAGCAAAGCCCACCGTCCCAGGGGAAAAGGGTCAATTTTCGCCAAAGCAGTGGTTTTACTGTGGCGTTCGGGCCATTTTATTGGAACTGTCCGTGCGCCGGGAAAAACTTCCCCCCCTAGGGCTGTTAGAAGGCAACCCTAGGGCAGGCGCCTCCCCCCGTCGCCCATGCCCTATTATTTGGTGTTTCAGGGGACACCCCACCCCTTTTTATTGATTCGGGTTCGGCGGAAACTTCAAAGCCACGAATTTGGACCGGGTTTCGTCTCCAGTGATTCCATTGCAGAAACCTATGTTCGTCCCTTCGTCAGTCAAATGCTTAAGGACGCATCCCTTCGTCTCCCCCCTCTCCTTGCAGATTGGGGCTCTTACGGAATTTGCAACTTCTGGCCTGCCTCGATCCTCCCCAACCCTTTCTGGGCCTCCCATGGTTGAAAACCCATACCCCGACCTTGGATTGGAGCACAGGTAAAGTCATGCGTTGGGGTTCCCATGTCTCTCCGTTGCCTGTCAAAGCCACAACCTGTCCTCAGGTGCCCCCCTAAAAATCTACCAAGCCTCCAAAAGGCCTACCTACGCCAGACTTTGCTGAAGTTTTTCGGAAAGAACGGCCAAAAAACGTTTCCCCACACCGGCCTTATGATTGCCCCTTTGATCGAAACCCTGGCTGTACTCCCCCCGGGCCAGTCAACCCCCCTTCCGCCCCCGGAGACAAAGGGCCATTCGATTTCTCAGGAGAACCTCCGTAAAAGGCTTTTTCTAAGCCCTTCCCGCAGGACCTCCCCTTCTTTTTCGTGGGAAAAAAGAGGGGTCTTCCGGCCCTGCCGAACAGGGCTTAAAAAATTACATAAAAAAAAACCTACCCTCTCCCCTTGATTTTAAAACTTTTTCCGCCGCCTGAGACCCCGAAATTTTTTCCAAGCGGAACTACGGGGGTGCTTATAATTTTAATCCGCATTGAAAGGCTAAAGGGAAAAGGGCTTTAAAGCGGGATCCCTTTTCGAGTACTTGGTTATCCCCATTCTCCTCTTAACCCCCTGCTGTATTTCAAACTTTGTCAATGGAATCTTTGGGGACCTACTTTGCAATGAATCTTTGGGGACCTACTCTACGTCTGTGTGATTTTTTTCTTGGACGAATTTATTTTTTCCCCCTGATCTCGAGCCCCATCGCCACCACGCCCGCCTTTTTCCTCCGGTGACCCCGCACCCATCACTTTTTGCCAAGCCAAAAAAGTGCCCCTTTGAATGTCCCACTTCCCCTTCTTAGGGACATATTTCTGTAAGGATCTCCGGATGGATCCTTTAAACTTTCGCAGTATTCAGTGGCCACAACTGGGGGCCTTCGGGCCTTCAGCACTTTTGGGATTTCCCAACTATTATAGACAATTTATCCCTTATTTCCTACGCTTGGGCTCCCCTTGGGCTCAAAAAAAAAAAAAACGCCAATCCCAAACCCGGGTTTCCAGAAGCTAAAGAAGCCTTCAACCGGTAAAAAAGGGTTCGAGTCGCCCCCCGTCCTGTTCGCCCAAACCCCCAAAACCGCCCTTTTTTATTCGGGAAAGGGGGATGTTCTTCTTCGGTGCAGGCGCTGTCCTCCTGCAGAGACCCCCTCGGGTAACTGCATACTTGGGGTTTTTTCACCAAAAACTTTTCCTTCCCCTGCTGAGAAGAATTAACCTTTGGTGATGCGATTTACTGGCCAAAAAAACTGGCTTTAGAAAATGGCGTCCCCTTGAGGGGGCTCGCCCCCTTTGACATTCTTCAGGGACCAAGAACCTCTTATATCTTCATTAACTCAAAACGCCTAACCCGGCAAGCCGATGGCCTCTTCTTTGCCCATTTTGATTTCCGCTACATTTTCGGGGCCGAGAAAAAAGTCAGAGCTGACGCTCTACCCCTTCGTCGATCCCTTTGGGTCTTGACCTCCTCCCCACACATTGCCCCCCCAAACGACCCAAACGGCTCCCCCCGGGGATCTCCAACACCTACCCCCGGGAAGACATGTGCGTCCTGCCTGCGGCCTGAATCCCCTGAAGTGGGGACGTCTTCTCGTACATCGGGGGGCATCCAGGGTCCATAAGTCGAAAATGGTCTCCCATTATTCGGTTTCCCTAATCTCGCCAAGTGTCGGGGACCTTTTTTCTACCCTGCACCTCCTGTCCCCCTAATAAGGCCCCTCGCTCAAACCCGCGGCCTTCCCACCTTCCATGTCCCCGGGAAAAACCCGGAAACCCATGTAGCCAGGGAAAATTTCTTACAGATCTCCCCCCCTCATCTGGAAACCGGCATGTGTGGGACCGCCCCGTTTCTCCAAGATGGCTCATTTTATCCCCTCCCTGGGTTCCCCTTGCACCCCTTTGCTGGCCCAACTTTTTTTATTTTTTTCGTTTGCCGGTTTCCTTTTAAAAATTTCTCGGATAGGGGAGTACATTCATCGCAAATTTTTGGGGGCTCTGTGTGGTAATTGCAGGTTTTAAACTCGATTTTTCATCTGCATCCCCCTTTTCAAACAAAAAGGGGCGGTGAGGGGGTTTAAACCAAAGGTGGGGGGTCCCTACCGCGGCATTTTGGCCCCTCACAAGGATAACTGGCTGCCCTTCCCCCGGGCGGGTTTTCTTAAATAACTCTTTAATTTGGAACAGCTGGGGCCCCCCCCCTTTTTTTCTTTTTGGGTTTAAAACCCCGCCCGCCTCCCCTCTAGCTACCTCGATCATGTCCCGGGCCCGTGGGCCCCCAAAAAGGGGATATCAAAGCTCTCTGGCAGCTCACACGACAGGCCCTCTACGGGTTTTTGCTCACCCAAAGCCCCGGGGCGACGGACCGTAGGCCCCCCCCCCCTATTTGAAACCCTGTGAAAGGGGTTTGGTTTTCCACCAAATACTCCGCTTCAAGGGGCCCAGTTACAATTAGGCCCCAAAAACGTGGGGGCCTTTTGTGGGTTTTTTGGCGCTAAACCCCGTATCCTTTTGCTTTGCTTGCCCCCTCCCTGGGGGTATCCCGAACGCTTTCCATGTCTCTCTCCTCAAGCCGGGGGTGCTGAATCCCTTCCCCCGGGGGGCGGTCTCGCCTTCTTTTGTGGCCAAACCCCGAAACATCTTTGGGTCAAGGAGGGGTTTCGGGGAAAAACAGTGAGTGGGGAAGCGGTTTTTTCATTGTTGGAAGGGGTTTTGGGCCCGGAAGCGCCCTGGGAACCGGGCCAACCGCTCCTGACCCCTCTATTTTCCAAAAAAAAAGGGAGACCCAAGGGGGTACTGTCACGGGGGGGGCTCGGGGGCCGCTGCCCCCGCGATCACCCCTTGCCCCCGGGGGGGCCCCGGGGCCGGGTGCCGGGGCCCGGACCATCCCTCGCGGTCCTGGCCCCCGCCCACATACTTTCCCGCCGCGCTCCATGAAAAGCTGCTTCCTCCTTCCCGGCCCCCACTGCTTTCCCCTGCTTAAAGGGGGCGCCCGCGCAGCTTCTCTAGATTTAAAGGGCCAGCGTCCCGATAATTGGTCAAAATTTTCGGGGGCTGGCTATCTAAGGAACACGGGCCCCACACTTTTTCCAGCCTTGGGGGTTTTCCCCGGGGTTTAAGAGTATTGGAGTTCTTCTTTATTACCCGGTAACCCTCCGCTCCTTTTCGTTTCCTGACCTTGCCTGTTTGCCGCCTGCCCTGAACCGTTCCGCCCCCGACCGGTTTTCCCGCTTGCCACGAAAAACCCCTGCCACCTGCCCGACCTTCGCCGTCCCCGCTACGCCTTGGTTTTTCTTCGTACACGCTTTTCCCCGGCCTCCTCGCAAGCAAGCAGGGTAGCGCCCCACCCCAGAATCCATCCCCCCTTTGGGGGAGGGCTCTGGGGAAAACCGGGGCTACTTGACTTCCCCCCCCTTGTGGCTTAATATCATTTGCTTTTCGGTGGTCCAGCGAATCCACCCGCATTACATATCTTTTGGGCACATGGTCTAAACATTCTGAGAGTCCCTTTCTATCAGTGATCTGGGCCTACTACCCATGCCACAAACACAGTATTCTCTCCAGCCACCACTAGTTCTGGATTCCTGGGGTCAGTAACCTGCTCTTTCCAAGTCTGGGGGTCACAGCCATCTCCTCAGCTCTGCTGTTGCTCCAAACTCCAAGTAGCAAACCACACACCCTTAGTATATGGAGCAACAGGCTTTAGTTAGCCTCCAAAGACGCGGTAAAGCCTGTCCTGGAATGTGGAAACCCCATATCCTCCCACCCAACACTATAGCTATTCTGAAGAGGCCAGTTATACTACAAGTATCAGTAACTTAGTGTTAACACAACAAAACATCAGCAGAACTCTATAAATGCCAAAAAACAGTCAAAGTGAATATGTCAATTTTTTCAAAATGCATTTCTGCCACTTTAGGATACATGAAAATTTGAGGTTCTTAGTGTACATTTTTGATCAAAACTGTAAGGGCTTCATCCACTGCGACAAGGTAACCTCAGTACAGATGGGAACCTACAGAGAAAAGCATCCTGAAGTTGTTTTGTAACAACACATTTTTCTAGCATCTCAACATGTTGTTGTACTTGCAGTTTAAACATCACATACTTCTGTTTGATTTATTTTAATTTCTAACACAGATGTTTCTCAAATTAAGTAGAGAAAAAAAAATATGGATTCACATAATGCTGTGAAAAAATTATGGAATAATCAGAAAAAAATTGTAAATTAGTAAATGGGCTCTACTAATGACAAAAAATATACTACATCAAGCTGGTGTCATGATCATGCCAGAAAGAACCCCAGCTTTGAGTTCTGGTCGCCGGCCGCGGCCGATGCGACGTAAGCCATGGTTTCTGACATAGTGTCTCATTTGTGTTTATAGTGTGAACTGGGTTTTCTCCCTGCTATCTTGATTGATTCCTGGCCGACGCCTGGGCCAGGAATCTTCCAGCACTCCATGGGTTAACCTGGCTCCTTGCTCCTGGGTGATTGACAGCTCTACCTTCCTATCTGATCTTCCGTTTCTTCCTCCTTTTGCCTTTGTTCTTAGTTCTCCTGGAAGGTATTTAAGGGTTCTTCTGTCTCTTCTGCTTGCCTGCTATACTGGTCTGTTTATGCCTATAACTCGCCCTCTTTATTCTGTGTCTCCCTGGTTAACTTACTTTGCTTGTTTCACGTTTATTCTTCTGCCTTCTGACTTTGTACCACGTTCCCGATAGTTACCGACTTTGGCTTGCTTGACCGTCCCCTATTGTGTTTGTATTATTTGTCTGCGTCTTGTGTTTTCACGCTATTCAGCATAGTGCTCAGTCTTCTGGTTGGGGCCGACCTATTAAGGAGTCGGGCACTCCAAAAGGCAGGGACAGGGGTTGGGATCAGTGTCAGGGCCTCACGCTGTCTGTGTCTGTTCGTGCTCCCCTGACGGATCCCTTACATTATAACAGGCCCTACCCCAGTCGACTCTCCTCGCGGTTCAATATGAGTCCCAACTTGTCAGTCACCGACCGCTTGGATGAGTTGACAACTCAGCTTCAGGGCATGGCGGGGCTTATTAATCAAGTCTCACAGCGTCTGGATGCCATAACTAACCCGGTACCTGGACTTGCCGCCCCGTCTGTGTCCCTACCTGCCTCTGTTTTTTGTGGATCCTAGCATACGTCATAAGTCTAAGATGCTTCTACCTGATCGCTTTGACGGAAATTCTGACAGGTTCTGAATCTTTAGGGAATCATGCAATTTATTTTTTTGCTTCAACTATTTTCCCACTGAAGCTGAGAAAGTAGCAGTTGTTGTGTCTCTCCTCCAGGGCCCACCTCAGGATTGGGCATTTGCTATACCCTCTGAAGCCCCTGAGTGGAGATCAGTGGACAGATTTTATTTGGCTTTAGGACAGGTTTATGATAACCCCAACCGTGTGGCATGGGCAGAGACTCATTTGCTATCTATTCAGCAGGGCCGCCGCTCAGCTGAAGACTACTGTTCTGAGTTCCGCCAATGGTGTACGTTGACTGGGTGGTCAGACCAACCTCTGAAGACCCTTTCAGACAAGGACTGTCTGATGCCGTGAAGGATGCTATGGTCAGCCATCCAATCCCTGAGACCCTGAGTGACTTTATGACTCTAGCTGTGACTATTGACAGAAGACTGAGGGAGAGACGTAGGGAAAAGCAAGGGGGTTTGACTGTTTAACTCAAGTCAGGCTTTCCTGTAAAACCTGATTCTTCCTTCTTTGAGAGTTCTTCTTTCCCATCTCCCTCTCAGTCTTCTGGAGAAGAACCCATGGTGTTGGGTCTTACGTCTGCTGCCACCAGGAGGAGACACCGGTTGGAGAACGCCTTGTGCCTTTATTGCGGAAGCCTGACCATTTCTGAGAAACTGTCCTATTAGGCCTAACTCACCCAAGGTAACACCGAACGTCTGCACAATTTCCAGGAAGGTAACTCGGATCTACAGGTACCTCCTAACTCAAATAACAAGTTTATTTTGCCCGTAACCTTAGTTTCTAGCTCCAAGACTTTTGCTTGTCGTGCCCTGATTGATTCGGGTGCTGCTGCTAATTTCATCAGTATGGCTGTTGCTAAAGCCTTGGGTTTGGAACTTGTTCCTTTGTGTTCTCCCTTCTTGGTTTCAGGTGTAGATTCTACCTCACTAACCAGAGGAAGAATAAAATTTTGTACTGCTGAGGTCACTTTGAATGTTGGGAGTTCGCATACTGAAACTTTCATTTTTTGTCATGGAGAAACTCTCTGCAGATATTATTCTTGGGTTGCCCTGGCTCCGCCTCCATAATCCGTTGTTCGACTGGAGAACCACCGAGTTGATCAAATGGGGTGACTCATGTGGTGCTCATTCGAAGATACACTCACCGGCCACTTTATTAGGTACACCATGCTAGTAACGGGTTGGACCCCCTTTTGCCTTCAGAACTGCCTCAATTCTTCGTGGCATAGATTCAACAAGGTGTTGCAACGATGCTCAATTGGTACCAAGGGGCCCAAAGAGTGCCAAGAAAATATTCCCCACACCATGACACCACCACCACCAGCCTGAACCGTTGATACAAGGCAGGATGGATCCATGCTTTCATGTTGTTGATGCCAATTCTGACCCTACCATCCGAATGTCGCAGCAGAAATCGAGACTCATCAGACCCGGCAACGTTTTTCCAATCTTCTACTGTCCAATTCGATGAGCTTGGGCAAATTGGAGCCTCAGTTTCCTGTTCTTAGCTGAAAGGAGTGGCACCCGTGTGGTCTTCTGCTGCTGTAGCCCATCTGCCTCAAAGTTCGCCGTATGTGCATTCAGAGATGCTCTTCTGCCTACCTTGGTTGTAACGGGTGGCTATTTGAGTCACTGTTGCCTTTCTATCAGCTCGAACCAGTCTGCCATTCTCTTTGACCTCTGGCATCAACAAGGCCTTTCCGCCCACAGGACTGCCGCTCACTGGATGTTTTTTCTTTTTCGGACCATTCTCTGTAAACCCTAGAGATGGTTGTGCGTGAAAATCCCAGGAGATCAGCAGTTTCTGAAATACTCAGACCAGCCTTCTGGCAACCAACAACCATGCCACGTTCAAAGGCACTCAAATCACCTTTCTTCCCATACATGATGATCGGTTTGAACTGCAGGAGATTGTCTTGACCATGTCTACATGCCTAAATGCACTGAGTTGCCGCCATGTGATTGGCTGATTAGAAATTAAGTGTTAACGAGCAGTTGGACAGGTGTACCTAATAAAGTGGCCGGTGAGTGTAGTGCATCCCTTGGTGTGTGCTGTAATTAATGCTCATGATATTTCAGAATGTAATTCTAGCGTCTTTGATGGGGATGTTGGGGAACATCTGCCTCCACACCAGCCTGATGTTTGTCCTATAGACCTCACTCCAGGGGCAAAGCTCAACTCGTCTGCCCCGGAACGAGAATCTATGCATCTGTCAATTGAGAAACCTGAAAATATTCTTTCTTCGGGAGTAGTTGTCACCACCTTGCCTTCAGATTTAGTGTCCTCAACTACCAGTTCACAAAGTTCTGCTCCTCCCAAGCTGGCCCGCTTTTGCCGTAACGATGGCTCCCACTTCACGTATTCCGCCACTACAGGTGATGAAACTAAAATAGAAATTGCTGTTAATCGACTGTGCACAGTCTGGGCTAGGAGTCATAAGACTCTAAAAGAAGCCCAACTAAAAATCAAAAAACCTAGTAAAAACCGCCGAACCAGACCAAAATATGTCCGTCTCCGAGTCCAATCTACAAAACATGCTTCAAAGCTGGAAAAGGAAAGAGTTAACCAATTCCATTCTGCTAAACCTAGAGGGTCTGTTGAGGGTCCGATGGCCCCTCAGAAGGGGGGGGGGGGGTACTGGCATGTTCATGCCAGAAAGAACCCCAGCTTTGAGTTCTGGTCGCCGGCCGTGGCCGATGCGACGTAAGCCATGGTTTCTGACATAGTGTCTCATTTGTGTTTATAGTGGGAACTGGGTTTTCTCCCTGCTATCTTGATTGATTCCTGGCCGACGTCTGGGCCAGGAATCTTCCAGCACTCCATGGGTTAACCTGACTCCTTGCTCCTGGGTGATTGACAGCTCTACCTTCCTATCTGGTCTTCCATTTCTTCCTCCTATTGTCTTTGTCCTTAGTTCTCCTGGAAGGTATTTAAGGGTTCTTCTGTCTCTTCTCCTTGCCTGTTATACTGGTTTGTTTCTGCCTATAACTCGCCCTCTTTATTCTGTGTCTCCCTGGTTAACTTACTCTGCTTGTTTCACGTTTATTCTTCTGCCTTCTGACTTTGTACCACGTTCCCGATAGTTACCGACTTTGGCTTGCTTGACCGTTCCTTTATTGTGTTTGTATTGTTTGTCTGCGTCTTGTGTTTTCACGCTATTCAGCATAGTGCTCAGTCTTCTGGTTGGGGCCGACCTATTAAGGAGTCGGGCACCCCAAAAGGCAGGGACAGGGGTTGGGATCAGTGTCAGGGCCTCACGCTGTCTGTGTCTGTTCGTGCGCCCCTGACGGATCCCTTACAGCTGGTTCACACTTTCTTGAAGAACTATGACAGATCAGCTGTGTAGTACATAGCCTTGTCATAGATGAATTTTTAACATCTTAACAACTAAAACTGTTGACCATTAAAGAGGACCTATCACCTCCAGGGAAACCTCATGAAGTAACAGAAGACTTAAATACAAATACTTTCTCAAATATGCTTCATTAGGAAAATCAAAGCATTTCCCCTGTAATTCAGTTTAAAAAAGCACTGGCCCTTTAAGACAGGACTGAAGTCGGCCCAAGTCGGCACCTGACAGCGTGATGAATCACTATGTTGACAGCTGTGAAATAGCAGCTTCTGAGGTGGGAGAGTCCACTGTGAAAGGGGGGAGACAGGAAGTCTACATCATGTGTACACTGGCAAGCTCCAGGCTGCTTTTTCTCTGCTGGATATTATAACACTAGCAACAGTGTAATTTAGATGCCTGTGTGCTATGGAGGAGGAAGCTGTCACACTATGTCCTCAGTATGCTGTGCCTACTGCAGTGTATGTAATGAGAGACTCAGATTAATCTGTACAAGCAGCTATATCCTCAGCTCCCCCTGCACAGTTGGTACCTCCCACAGAAAAAATCCTACTAGATAATGATCTCTGCCTAGGAAAGTGAAACTAAAACCCTGTGTCCCTGTAATACTGAGGTAAACCCTCTGATTTGCTAATGACATGTATTAGAGAAAAGTCTTATAATTTCATCTACTATCATTTTTTGTGTATTTGTGTGGAGGTGATAGGTACTCTTTAAGGATGCAACAGTTTTTTTTTTTTTTAATTTTACATCATTAGATCCCATAAGTTATAAAAAAAACACAGAAAGAATGGGACATTATTTACTCAAAAACACTACATAGGCCATACTTACAGCTCAATGGCTGGACTAGTAGCAGGCAACAATGACCACTATGCTACTTGGGAAAAGATAAACAGGTGCAGTTAATTGTTGAGCAGTAGCTCACACACCCCACCACTAGGGGAACAATTAGATGATGAAAAATTGCACATTAACTTGATACCTATTCACACCAGCACGCAGAAAAGCCACAATATAATACATGGGGAGATTGCATAAATGCAAAAATACCAATAAAACAACCACTCACATGCCTTCCATGCATGAGGGGGGTGGTTGCTGGTACTACAATTATTTTTGCATTTGAGCAATCTCCCCATGTATTATACTGTGGCTTTTCAGCATGCTGGTGTGAATAGGTATCAAGTTGATGTGCAATTTTTTATCATCTAATTGTTCCCCTAGTGATGGGGTGTGTGAGCTACTGCTCAGCAATTAGCTGCACCTGTTTATGTTTCCCAAGTAGCATAGGGGCCAGTGTTGCCTGCTACTGGATTCAGTCTAGTCCAGTCATTGAGCTGTAAGTATGGGCTATGTAGTGTTTATCCCATACTTTTTTTCCCCACCAGCATAACTGTATAAGGGTTTGTAAGATGATGGTTATTAAATGTCACCATTTTTCATTTACATATAATTTATTGATATTTATTTACTACTTCTAAGGTAAAGGAAAGAAAAAAGTCCACCATTTTGTTTAAGTTATTTAAATTTGTTCTATTCACTCTGTGGCCTACATAAAGGGCTAACTTTATTTTGGATGAATCGTAATTTTAGTAGAGCCATTACAGTTCCTTACAATTGTCTATTTTTCTTGCTTCCAACACATTGAAGGGGTTGTCTAGCAGAAAAAAACACAGCAATGTTACCATCACTGTATTCTTTTATTCTTATTTTGTTTTAGGTTTACTGTATACTACTGTATATTACAGCTGGCCCCATGCTGTGTCACATGTGGCCGGAGCTCAATCTGGCTGTGGCGGCTGGGTAGTGGATCCGCCAGACCACCACAAGCGATGATAGTTAAGCCACGCCAGGGAACGGAATCTAAGTAGCCCCCGGTTTTCACCAGAGCCCGCCGCAAAGCGGAATGGACTTGCTACGGCGTGAGGCTACCAGGTCGTTAACCCTGACGTGACTTGCTGGCGATGGCGGCCGAGGTGCAGCGAGGTACAGAATCGTAGTCCAAGAATCGTTGTCGTGGGCAGGCAGAAGGTCAGGGCAGGCGGAAATGGTTCGTGGTCGTGGACAGGCAGGAAGGTCAGGGCAGGCGGCAGAGGTTCGGAGTCGAGAAACGTAGCAAGGGGTCTGGTACACGGTAAGGCGAGAATATACTTTAGGAACACTTTCTATAAGGCACGGGGCAACATAGATCCAGCAGGGAAGTGACGTGGATGCAAAACCTATATAGGGACAGCGCCCGACAATTACCCAATTACCGGCGCACTGTCCCTTTAAATTTACATGGACGAGCGCGCGCGCTAGAGGGCGCGCATGCGCATTCCAGCCGGCAGGGAACGAGGACCGGACGGGAGCGAGGCCAGGTGAGTGGATGGGACGGGTGCGACCACGGCCAGCAGTGCGGCCCGCGGCGCCACCCGTACTTGCCGGGGACCCATCAAGGGAAACCTGGACCGGATCGCGTCGCAACCCGTTACAGTACCCCCCCCCCCCCCTTAGACCTCCACACCTTTTTAGGCTGCAGAAATCTGAGGATGAGATCCCGATTCAGGATGTTAGATTCTGGCTCCCGGGATCTCTCTTCGGGTCCGAAGCCCCTCCAATCCACGAGGAAGAAATGTCTCCCTCTGACTGTCTTCATAGCCAAAATATCCTCTACTCGAAGATGTCAGCGGATTGGTACTGGGGAAGGCTTTCACAATTTTTCCGACAGAATCGGTTTCAGAACCAGAGGCTTAAGGAGGGATACTGAAATGCGTTGTGGATCCGGGAGAGATGGAGGCAAACAAACCTTGTATGTCATCGGGTTCAATTGCCGAAGAACCTTGAAGGGTCCGAGGAAGTGAGGGCCCAATTTAAGACTGGGAACCTTCAGGTGCACATACCTTGAGGAGAGCCAAACTTGGTCCCCAGGGAGAACGTCGGGGCAGGTCTTCCCCTTTGTCAGCCTGAGTCTTATGCGGGCAAGAGGCCCGAAGTAGAGAACGTCGCGTCTCTTGCCTGATGGCCTTGATATCCCGAACTTGGTGGTTAACAGCGGGCACATCTGAGACAGAGGGCAGGGGAAGGGGGGAGGTGCGGGTGGCGGCCATAGACTACAAAGAATGGGGAGACGCCGGCTGCATCCGAGTCACGATGGTTATAAGAAAATTCGGCCCACGGGAGCAGCTCGGTCCAGTTGCCCTGACGTCCGTATACAAAGTGACGCAGGTATTCTCCCAGAATCTGGTTTACCATCTCCATCTGCCCATTGGACTGAGGGTGATAGGCCGATGAAAAGTCCAACTTGACTTGCAGACGGGAGCACAACGCATGCCAAAATCGGGATACAAATTGAATACCGCGGTCGGAAATAATGTGTGAGGGTAGTCCATGTAGCCGGAAAATATGCCGGAAGAAAAGACTAGCCAATTGTGTGGCAGACAGCAGGCCAGGGAGAGGCACAAAGTTGGACATCTTTGAAACGGTCCGTAACCACCCAGCTAAACCGAATTCCCAGAGGAAATGGTAGGTCTGTGACAAATTTCCATAGCTATGTGGTCCAAGGGATTTCGGGTTTACGGACAGTGGTGCAAGAGACCTGCGGGCCTGTGGCGTGGGACCTTGTTCCGGGCACAGTGACACAGGCGAGGGTGAAGTCCTTGACATCTTGTGTAGAGTCGGCCACCCTTTAGTGCCGCGAGATCAAAGCATAAGAACTTCTGAGCCCCGGGATGGCCAGCCACGAAGGAGCTATGCCCCACTCCAGAATTTTCTTTCTGAGTGCAGTGACGTAAGTCTTGCCCGTAGGAATGTTTTGGAGATCTGCGGGAGCCACGTAAAATAACCGTTCGGGGGAAATGAGTGTTGTGACATGGGTTCTTCACGACCACGTCGAAGGCACGGGAGGGGCATCAGCTTAACTTTTTTTCTCAGCGGGCCGGAAATTGTATACGAAAGTCGAAGCGTGAGAAAAAGAGAAACCACAGGGCTTGGCGAGGGTTTAGACGTTGGGCCGTCTGAAGATACAACAAATTTTTGTGGTCTGTAAAGATGTTGATTGGATGACGAGCCCCCTCCAGCAGATGTCGCCACTCCTCTAGGGCTAACTTGATGGCCAAGATTTTCCCGGGTCCCCAATGGCATAGTTTCCGCTCAGCCGGGGGGAAAGGTTTTTGAGAAAAACCCCCACATGTGAGAATATTGCCTTTGGGGCTTTTCTGTGTGAGGCCCGCCCTGCCCCCACGGAAGAGGCATCCACCTCCAAGGAGAACGGCCTCTGGGAATCAAGCCGGAACCAAGACAGGAGCAGTGGAGAAGGCAGTTTTAGATCCACAAACGCCTTCTCAGCTCCGGAGGCCAACATCTCGGGTTCGCATTCTTCCTAGTGAGGGCCACGACAGGAGCCACCAAGGTGGAGAAGTGGGGAATAAATTGTCGGTAATAATTTGCGAAGCCCAGGAAGCGCTGTATTGCCCGAAGACCGACAGGACGGGGCCATTGTAGCACCGCAGAGAGTTTTGCCCGGTCCATCTATAGGCCTTTAGCCGAGACTATGTAGCCGAGGAAAGGTAGGCTGGTCCGATGGAATAAACATTTCTCCAGCTTGGCGTACAGTCGGTTGCTGCGCAGACGTCGCAGAACCTGGCGCACTTGTGCCTGGTGAGTCTGAAAATCACGGGAGAAAATCAGGATGTCATCTGAGACACAATGACGTAGGTGTACAAGAGATCCCGGAAGACATCGTTGACGAGTTCTTGGAACACCGCTGGAGCATTACAGAGCCCAAAGGGCATCACGAGATACTCGAAATGTCCATCTCGGGTATTCAACGCCGTCTACCACACCTCCCCCACCCGAATTCTGATGAGGTTATAGGCTCCTCGCAGATCCAATTTGGAAAACACCTTCGCCCCCTTGAGACGGTCATAAAGCTCTGAGTTCAGTGGTAGTGGGTAGCGGTTTTTTTACGGTGATCTTATTTAGACCCCTGTAGTCTATACACGGACGGAGGGAACCATCCTTCTTCTGCACGAAGAAAAACCCGGCTCCAGCTGGGGAGGAGGACTTACGAATGAATCCTTTCTGCAGGTTCTCCCGAATGTAGGCCGACATGGCCTGAGTCTCCGGCACGGACAGCAGGTAGACCCTTCCCCGGGGAGGACTGGTTCCTGGGAGGAGGTCAATAGGACAGTCGTAATGCCGATGTGGTGGCAGCGAATCGGCTCTTTCTCGGAGAATACATCCCAAAGTCCCGGTACTCTGTGGCAAAACCTGGCAACGGCTTGACAAGCGGTGCGGAGAAGTGGTAGGCAACCCGGGGGTGGTACCTCTAAGCAAAGGTTCTGCATTCCGGTCCCCACGCAGGATTTGCCTGTCTTCCAGTCGACGTAGGGGCGTGACATTGAGCCAGGAAGCCCCAAGAGGATAGCGAGGAAGCACGAGGGCAGAACGTGGAACCCAAACTTCTTTTTATCTAGCACCCCTCACGGAAGTCACCCGGGCCCGGGTTTTTTTATGGATGGGGTCACTGGGGGGCCCCCATGACCGAAGAAATAAGCAGCGGCTTCTCCAGCCGGTCTACAGGTATGCGGTACCGGGTTACCAATGAGGCTAAGATGAAGTTCCCTGCAGACCCCGAATCCAGGAAGGCAGAATTCCGGAACGAAGAACCAGCATCAGATGTCACCTCCACTGGCATCATCAAACGTGGAGAGGAGGATACTGCACCTAGGACCGCCTTTCCTACGGCACCTAGGTGTGAGCGTTTCTCGGACGCTGGGGATGTAACGGACAGCTTCTGCAGAAATGGTCCGGGCTGGCGCAGTAGAGACATACATTTTCGGCTCAACGACGGTTCAGCTCCTGCTCCGATAAATGGGCCTGGTCCAATTGCATGGGTTCCTCCTCAGAGGCTTGAGGGGACAGCAATGGAGAATGCTGAAAAACCGGAGCCAGGTGAAACCGCCGACAGGGACGTGCAGACTCTCTTTCCTGACGAAGCTCCTCCTGCCTCTCTGCGAACCTTATATCGATACGAGTTGCTAGATAAATTAGTTCACTCAGGAAGGATGGGAGGTCTCTTGCTGCCAAAGCGTCTTTTACCCGGCTGGACAGGCCCTTTTTGAAAGTGGCGCAGAGAGCGGCATCATTCCACGTGAGCTCCAAAGCCAGGGTACGGAACTGTACCGCGTAGTCTCCCACAGAGGACTCGCCCTGACAAAGGCTCAAGAGGGCGGTCTCAGCAGAGGAAGCACGCGCCGGCTCCTCGAAGACGGTGCGGAATTCCTGGAGGAAGGACTTTTAGATCCGCAGTCACGGGTCGTTCCTGTCCCAGAGAGGAGTTGCCCAAGCCAGGGCCTTCCCGGATAGTAGGCTCACTACGAAGGCCACCTTAGACCTCTCCGAGGGAAACTAATCCGCCATCAGTTCTACGTGCATAGAGCACTGGGTAATGAAACCCCGGCAGAGCATGGGATCCCCGGAAAAGCTGATGGGTAAGGGGAGCCGAAGCTTGGATCCCACGGTAGCCAATGGAACGGCTGACGTAGACGGAGTCGCCGACGGAGATGGAGACTGTTGCTGGGATGCGAGGAGCTGACGCATCATGGCGGAGAGCTGGCCCAACTGCTGTGCCTGTTGTGCGATTTGCTGCGACTGCTGGGCAACCATCATCGTAAGATCCGCGATGCTTGGCAGGGGCACCTTGGCGGGATCCATGGCTGGATCTAACTGAGGCAGCTGGGTAGTGTATCCGCCGGACAACCGCAAGCGATGATAGTTAAGCCACGCCAGGGACCGGAATCTAAGTAGCCCCCGGATTTCACCAGAGCACGCCGCAAAGCGGGATGGACTTGCTGCGGCGTGAGGCTACCAGGTCATTACCCCTGACGTGACTTGCTTGCGATGGCGGCCGAGGTGCAGCCAGGTACAGAATCGTAGTCCAAGAATCGTAGTTGTGGGCAGGCAGAAGGTCAGGGCAGGCAGCAGAGGTTCGGAGTCGAGAAACGTAGCAAGGAGTCTGGTACATGGTAAGGCGAGAATATACTTTAGGAACGCTTTCTCTAAGGCACGGGGCAACATAGATACAGCAGGGAAGTGACGTGGATGCAAAACCTATATAGGGACAGCGGCCGGTAATTACCCAATTACCGGGGCACTGTCCCTTTAAACTTACATGGACGAGCGCGCGCGCGCTAGAGGTGGCGCATGCGCATTCCGGCCGGCAGGGGACGAGGACCGGACGGGAGCGAGGCCAGGTGAGTGGATTGGACGGGTGCGACCACGGCCAGCAGTGCGGCCCGCGGCGCCACCCGTCCCCGCTGGGGACCCGTCATCTGGAACGCGGGTGCGACCGCGGTCCGTGGACCGTATCGCAGCGCAACCCGTTACACTGGCTTTGGGCGATTAACCCCTTAGCTACCGTGATAAATAGCGATCGTAGCAGCTAAGGGAAAGACACAGGGAGGGAGCTAGCAGCTTCCGGACTGCCTTTGATGTCACTATTCATTGCCCATGGCCAGGCATAGTAATTGACATTTGCCATGGAGTACAGTACTGCTGTCTACCGCTCTCTCTTGATTCAGTGATTTAAAGATCACTGATACATGTCCACTCTGGGGAGAGTAAAAAAAAAAGTGAAAAAGTAAAAAAAAACGCAAAACGTCAAACACAAACACAAAAAATGAAATAAAAACATGCCCCCC
>JAODAL010056870.1:0-23028 GCA_025379985.1 Phyllomedusa bahiana
AAAAAAAAAAACTTTTTTGCAATAATTTATGAAGATTCTTCTTACATGTATTGGAGTGAGTGATATTTTATTTTAAGTTTTTTTGCTTACCTAATTTTTTAAGAGTGTTGAGGACATTTCTTCTAAACTGATTGGTTGCTATGAGCAACAAAGAAAGTTTTAGAACAAGACAGTTTTCATACACGTGACCCTTTGTTTATAACCTTTTTGACTATGTTTAGTGTATGTTCCGGAAAAGTTTCAAGCTTCTATAAGCAGAGTGCATCCATAGGGTTTCTCCTATAGGAGTTTCCTTTCGATGTCAATTGGCCAGTATGAGTCCACACTCCTTTCTATGATTTCCATATGCCCTAATAGCAATGCCCAATTTTCTTTTCTCTGTTTGTAAATGGTGATGGTGTTGAATTTTTTTTATGTTACAAATTGTGGATTATAGTAATAAAAAAGTGGAGAGTTAGATGAATTTAAGAGATTTTGTAAACTTAAAATTTACAGGATATTTAGTGTATATGCCTAAAAAGCTTCAAGATTCCCTATACCAAACCTATTCATGGGGCCCCCTTCTCTGTTTTAAAAAAAGATTTCCCTTTGCTAATGGTTTGGGAGTCCAAACCCTTTTTTAGTTTATGTATATAAGATACAGATAAGATACAGATAAGCCAGGTTTGACAATCTCAGCAAGAGCTCCCACCAACTCGGACTACACTAAAGTGATTGTCAGCTCTGCAGTCTTCCCTACCATGTATCTTTGGTTCTACCTTTTTCCACAGTCAGCCTGACAATGGTTACGTCAGTCATTTAGTGGGGAAAACATTATGCACTTGGTAGATTACAGCAGCCACTTCAATTTATAAATCCCAATTTATTGTGGATGGCATTTTCTGCTGAATTAGCAACTTTTACAGTTCTAGCCAAGTCCTTGTAAAGTGGTTATTCAATAACCATCACTAAGTAATAACTCTAGTTGTGTGATATCAATAATGATTAATAATAAGGGGAGGGAAATTTAATAATGCAGTGTTAATTCTTTATAAACTAGTTCCAATTGTTAAGAAGGCATACAATGTATAAAATATTCCTTTTTTTCTCCACATCACTTTTGGTGGAATATAGTCCCTCCACTTTTAAAAAAAAAGTGCAATAGGCCCCATGTATGAAAACGGTCTTGTCTAATACTCACTTTTTGCCCCTCCCAACCCAAACGAACCCCCCCTCTTTCATATAGTGCTCAGGAAAATGAGAAGGGCGCTCTGATTGGTTGTATGGGGAAAAAGTGATTTTAGACCAAAACATTTTCATACTGTGGCCCTAAGTGTCAATGATAGGAAAATCTCCCAACATATATACATATCTAATGCATCCATAGAGTTCTATTGGCCAGACCTTTTGTATACCTTTTGATTTATACTGAAAATTGTAATTGAGTAGTGTTATCTATCTATAACATGGTCACTTCTGTAGACAGGAGACTACATCCTGAAAATGGTCAAGACATTTTTTCATGTAACCTTCATCTTTAACCTGACCCTAAGATATTTCTTGATGTATAAAAAGGCAAAAACAGGAAAGATTGTATGATCAACATTTAGATCCCTCACTAATTCCAGCTTTTTATTAAAAATTGAAAGGGTATACAAAAACTATGGGAAATAAGATATCATTATTATTATAATTCTTATTACTCTTATTATTACAATTATGCACAAAACAGAAAATTATAACAAATTAAACAATGCACGAAAAGTTATATAAAAGTAATAATAATTTAAACAATGCAGAAAAGCAGAAAAGTATAAACAAATTTAATTATTACTAATAATAAGCTGAAAATTTTTAGCAATAATTTGAAACTTTCATAAAAAATCTTAAAAAATTTTAAAAAAAGACCAAAAAATTTATATATAGTAATAATAAAAAAAAATTTGTAAAATGCACAAAAAATAAGCTAATTTATTAAAAAATATACAAAAAGTTATAAAATAATAATAGTAATAATACATAAAAAATTCACACAATTATGAAATAATTAAAATGACAAAAATACTACTACTACTACTACTATATATAATAAATAATAATAAATTAAACAAAGCAAGGTTTATAAAATAATGTGTAAAAATAACATTAACATGCAATGTATAGTAAGTTTGCACGTACTTAAACCCTATCTTTACCTTGGCTGTAAATGAGGATAGTTCTGTACGGCAGCTCATTCGCACATCCTTATTTATGGGAAAATATTAATTAAATATTTCTTTTTGCCTGTTGTTGGTTTGATACAGATGACAACCATTGAGGCAATTGTGGTTTCAGAGGTCACAAGCTAATAATGCCAATGTTTACTGTGTTGTGTAAAAACGCCTATGGGTGTCTGATAGGTATCTGTAATTAAAAGGATCCTATTAATGATTGTCTCTGTAAGCACTTCACTTACTAATGCTGCTGAAATATAAACATACTATGGTAATTTTCCAAAGACGTATTATATCTTGGCTCTAATCTACACTTATGTAACTATTACCCATTGCCCAACGAGTTCTGTTCAAAATATTAACAATGACAAAGATCTCCATAACTTGTCCACTCCACACCTGTTATCTTTTCTCCCATGTAATCTCTAATCCATCTTGTCCTCTTCTCAAATCTCTTTTCACATCTCCCCATACTCTTCTCACATAGGGTGACATGTATAAAACCTGCCGCCAACACGCCATTTTTAAATCGCTTTAGAGCATAGTAAAAGGCTCCAGCATGAAAGTGTCTCACAGCACTTTATACTGTCCTGTGTCTCGTTCTACGGCAATTTTTGTCTCAGCCACTTTGAAACTGGTATTGATTTGCACCACAGTTATTCACCAAACTTTAGCGAATTCGCATGATTCTCACGTGACGCAAATGTGCTGCATTCAAAACTGTTATGTCTGGTGCAGAATGCTATGCCAGGTTTTTGAATGCAAAGCATGTCAGAAAACTGGTACAGTAGTGTCACCAATAATCTCCCATCCTTAAAATGCCCCCCCACATATGCCTTGCCCAAGCCAACAAACTTTCCACTCACATAATCTTCAGTTCATCACATGTCCCCTCCATATATCACTTGCTTAATTTCCTGATGTCTCCGTCACCATAATCTGTGCTCTATAACATGTGCCTTCCAAACACCTGTTCCCTTATCTCCCATTACCTCTCTAATGTCACGGTCCGTGCTGTGGTCCCCATTCTAGACCGTGTTTCTGGTCTTGTTCTTACGCCGTGGCCTCTGCTGTGAACCGCGGATGTACCTGTCTCAGAACTGGTTCCTGTTGTGGCGCCGCTGTCACCCTGAATGCTCCGGTTGCCGCTGCTTACCTATTTGCGGTTGCTGTGTGACTTTTCCCATGCTGACCTTGCTGCTCCTCCATCTTGTGGCTGCTGCCCTTTTTCCTTGTTGCTCTATAAAGGGCGGCGGCCACATTACGCTCTCATTTATTCCCACACTGTGCTCTCATTTATTCCCACAGTAAACCTGCTTCTCCCCACACTGCCTGATCCTTGTTGTGTTTGTTAGTGGTCTGGTGTGTTTGTTTGTGTCTTTGTGGATTCCTCTATGTTGTTTGTTGTCTCCATGCTGGTTTCCATGTGCCTGTCTGAGTCTTTGTCTGTGACTTTCCTTGCCATGTTCTTATGTCAGAGTTCTTGCCCTGCTTCTGCTGGTTGCCTTGTGAGTTGATTCATTAGTTCCTAGCCAGTGTCTTAGCTTAAAGGGGTTGTCTCGCTACATTGATTGATGGTACCACAGTTTTCTTGGTTTCACTTTGAGTTCCGGGGCGTGTTTACTGTCTTGTACTAGGCTGCAGTAGAAGCCAGGTCTGTAGCTATAGCAAGCTGCACTAGCAGCCTATCAGGAAAGATTGAACAGGTCTGTAGCTATAGCGACCTGATAAGCTGATGCAGTCCATACAAGAGGGGATATCTAGGAACAGGTAGGACAATGTTAATGGACATATATTGCAAAGTGACTTGTTTTTGCAAGATCTTTAACATAAAAAGCAATGCTTGTAGTGAGAAAACCCCTTTAAGTCTCTGCTTTGTCTCCTGTCATGTTCTCCTGTATTTTTATGTTTTGTACCTTGCCTTCTGTTTTACCTACCCCCTTGGCATCTGTTTGGCCTTTATGTCTGTTTAGTTCTGTCTCCTATCTGTCTTGTTCTGTATCTGCACATGTCTAAACCTAGTATGTTGTATCATTGTCTCTATTCCTGTTGGTGCCTATCATTGGCACTTCTGGCCTGTCTGGTCAGCTGCCACTGCTGGGGACTGCTCTGAGGTCGCACCTGGCAGTCATCAGGAGAGCCATCCTTACCATCAAAGGCTCTGTGAAGATGCCCGACAGTTGCTTAGTTATGCCCTCTCGAAGCAAGCCTGGCATTGGTCTAGTGGGTCCACTACCCCCATTACAGTAGGATCAAGCCATGGACTCTGATGACTTTCTGCCCTCTGTTTTCTTGGTCGATGTGCAGGTATAGAACAAAACAGGAGACAGAACTAAACCAAGAAAGCGTCACAGATAAGTAGTGACCTCTTAAACAGAAGCCCAGACATTCCAAAACATTCACGTTACATTTAACTTTGTTAGTCTTCCATTCATACTGGTAAAGTACATTGGTGAAGCGCCCCCTGAATCCACACATACAGATAGAGACATTCACAGAAAATGGTGCCTGTGAACAAGCGGATGTAGCGTAAACAACATAGGGTATGTGTGTGTGGGCCCCGGATATTACATAGTGCAGAAACTGTGGTGGCTTATATGAACAGGTCTGAATAGAATAATGTGGACTTTACATGATGTTAGAGGAGTTGTCTGAACAGACTGTAGAGTCAGCCCCCTACCTTCCCCTTCCCCACCATATGATTCTCCTAGCCCATTCTTAAAGGTTTTTTTTTTAATTCAAGCTTTCGCAGGCTTTAGCTGTTTCTATCATACAGCTTCAAATCCAGGGAGAAGTTTCACCTTCCAGTAGGCAGGTCTCTCCTCCCAGTAGACATGTCTCTCCATCCAGTAGGCAAGTCTTCCCTCACTGAAGAGTGGTGACATCATCATTCTGTGTTAGCAATGGGAGAGGATGTCACAACTCTGCAAACCTCCTGCAATGGTCAGTTCTTATGTTTGCAGAGCTGTCACTTTCCTCCACAAGCTCTTTGTATCCAGAACACACGCATTGCTATAAGCAGTTATACATACAGCCTGAACTGATCAAACAAATGTGAAGAATGCGCTCTGATCCCCCTCTGCTATCAGGCAGGAGGTAGAACAGACTGTATAACGTTGTTTTATATGGGTGGGAAGAGTGAATCTAGCAGCTGGAGACTCAGTAATTGCCCAGATCCTTCATATAAAGCTGGCAGAGAAGCATAGAGCAGTTCAGACAGCTTTTATTATACAGACACTGTCAGCATAGAAAGCTGAGGCAGCTATTTTCACTTTCCACACCTTACAGGGAGTAAGCACAGAGTGCAGGCAGCCAATCACAGCACAGGGGGTGTGTCCCGTCCAAGGTGTGTGTCCCAACAGGCTGAACTAAATTTCAGTCAGACAATCACAGCAAAGGGGGCGTGGCCCGAGCTCTAGACAGATTAGCTCATAGCTGCTATACTAAATGATGTAGGTAATACAAACCAATTGCAAAAGTGCTTATTTTTACTGTCCTCATCATTACAGAGATGATCTTTGTAGCGAGAAAACCCCTTTAATTTGTGTAAAAGAAAAATAACACCAAAACTTTGCAAAGTTTAATTGTTTTTATTGAACAATCAGAAGTATACAATAAATAATGTTTGTTTCAATCTAGACACCTGGGGCCACAAGTATGAAAACTGTCTAGGTCTAAAACTCTCTTTGTTGCCCATAGCAACCAATCAGAGCACCCCTTTCAGTTTTTCAGGGCACTATATGAAATGAGGGGGTCACTCTGATTAGTTGTTATGGGCAACAAAGAGAATTTTAGACCAAGTCAGTTTTCATAAATGTGGCCCCTGGTCTTTTCAATGGATTTTATTACAGAAACTTATACAATGACAATCAGGTATTCTTTACAATATTAGCCATCCAGAATGTAACAATGGTAAAGTCCTTTTTTTATGGGGTAGGGTTGCTGTTGTCAAGCCTATGGTTGTAGAGAGGTCCAGTAAAACGGTGAACTGAGGAGATACAGCTCCAGAAGGGGTACACATGTCCATTTTTAAGTTAACCATAGTCCCTCTAGTAGTCGAATTACCCACAACAGTGCAGGATATGTTTAATTCCGCCATGGCTTGCATAAATACATCCCATTCATGAGGTTTTTTACTTTTCTGTAAGTTATGGGCGACATTTCCCAACACGCCAACGCCAGTATTTTGGTCTATATTGCGCTAAAACCACTTTTGACACCATATTTTGGATGTTAATGAACTGTCGTTCATCAAAACTATAAAGGAATTTATGCTTATTAGTTCAGAAATGTTATAGGTAAATATATGTACATTTACAGAGTAAGTGTTTTTCCACCTCTCTTTTTTTTGCTTGCTTACCTTCCCTGTATAGGTTTGTTATTCTTCTGGCTATACAGCGTCTGTTCATATACCACGTCTTTTTCACAGTCCATACACACTATACTCCATAACTCCCTTTGGTCATTCCTGCTTCCATACAAATTACCGTATTTTTCGGACTATAAGGCGCACCGGATTTTAAGGCGCATTATCGATTAGGGCCTGTTAAGTCTTCTTGGTTCATATATAAGGCGCACTGGATTATAAGGCGCGGCACATTAAATGAAACAAAGCTCAGACCGCAAGCCAAGCTTCATTCAACACTTTCACAATAACTCTCAACTTGTAAAGTTGTAACAAAAGTCAATACATGTACATATTTCCGTGCCGTATCGCGAAATACGTGTCACACTTAGTGAAGCTTATTTGCAACTGATTTCGGAACGTATTTACATCGGAAATCCGACGTGAATCAGTTCTGAAATCAGCTGCATGAACATAGCCTTAGGCCCCGTTCACACGGCTTATTCTGCCGCGGATTGGCGCCGTACTGCGCGCCGGATTTGCGCTTCAGTACGGCGCCAATCCGCGGCAGCAATTACAGTGGAATCCGTCCCTCCTTCCCGCTCGGCGAATCCGCCGCGGGGGAAGAAAGTGACATGCACATTATTTACGGTGCGGACGCGCCGTAAACAATGCATTGTCTATGGGGCCGGGAGCGGCGCCCCCGCCGCGCCCGGCCCCGCCCCCGTCCCACCCCTTATTCACGGCGGATTTGTGCGCTCAATACGGCGCACAAATCCGTCGGGAATAAGCCGTGTGAACACGGCCTTAGTGACACTTATTTGCAACTGATTTGTAACTGATTTCGGAACGTATTTACTATTGTAAATCAGTTACAAATCAGTGTCACTAAATTAGCTGTAAATACGTTCTGAACAAAGCCTAAAAACCCAAGTGAAGAATTGATTCATATATAAGGCGCATCGGACTATAAGGCCTCGTTCACACGGCTTATTTTGCCGCGGATTGGCGCCGGAGTGCGCGCCGGATTTGCGCTGCAGTACGGCGCCAATCCGCGGCAGCAATTACGGTAATCCACTTCTCATAAAAACAGTGGAATCCGTCGCTCCTCCCCGCTCGGTGAATCCGCCGCGGGGGGAGAAAGTGACATGCACATTATCTACTGCGCGTACCCGCCGTAGATAATGTATTGTCTATGGGGCCGGGAGAGGCACCCCCGCCCCCGTCCCGCCCCTTATTCACGGCTGATTTGTGAGCTCAATACGGCTCACAAATCCGTCGGGAATAAGCCGTGTGAACACAGCCTAAGGCCTCGTTCACACATGTTTTATTTCAGAACGTATTTAAATGGTTTGCCGATCGTAAATACGTTCTGAAATCATTTGAAAATCAGTTGCAACTAAGTGCCTCTAAGTGTGGCACGTATTTGTTACTGATTTTCCGACGTATTCACCATCTCCATTCATTGTAGGTTGTGAATCCGTCCGTAAATAATTGAAAAGCACTTTGTTTTTCCGTCCGGATTGCCGTCGTCAATCCCCCGGCGGCAATCCGGCACCGAAATACGCGTCGTTGTGAACGACGAGCCGTATTTTCTATTGAAATCAATAGAAAAATAGGCTTTTTACTTTTTCTGACTGATTTCCCGACGGATTGACGATCGTCAATCCCTCGGCAAATCCGCGGCGAAATAAGCCGTGTGAACGAGGGCCAAAGGCGCACTTTGATTTCTGAAAATCATAGGCTTTTATGTGTGCCTTATAATCTGAAAAATACGGTACTTACATGTTTGTTTTTCTCTAGTGATCCGGCTGAGAGAGGCTGGGCTACAGCCGAAACGTTTCGCATGGTCACAATTTTCCTTCAGCCACATGTCGAATATATGATTAATGATATCTTGTATGGAAAGAAGCTCTCTGTAACTTTACTCTGTAAATGTACATATTGTCACGGGGGTCGCGGGCTCCGTTGCCCCCCGCGACCATCTCCCCGCTCGCAGGGGGTCTGGCGCGGCGACTGCGGCGGCCCGCGACCACCCCTCTGCTGCCTCGGCGCCGCCTCTCTTACCTGGCCGCGCTCCGGTGAACGCCGCGCCTGCCTGTCCCGGCCGTCGTGCGCGTGGCCGCCGCTTACGGCGCGCGCGCGCCGGCTTCTCTAAATTTAAAGGGCCAGCGTCCCGATAATTGGTTATTGTCGGGCGCTAGTCCTATTTAAGGTATCCGTCCCCAGGACGTCCTGCCAGTCTGTTGGTGTGTTTTTGGTGCGTTAGAGAGTATTGGAGTTCCGTTTTTGGATTACCCTTTGTACCAGTCCGCTTGCCTAAGTTTCCTGACCTTGCTTTTTTGCCGCCTGCCCTGACCGTTGCCCGTCTCTGACTACGAACCTCTGCTGCCTGCCCTGACCTTCTCCCTGTCCCCGACTACGCTTCCGGATTTCGTTTCTGTACCACGCTGTACCCCGGCCGCCTTCGCAAGCAAGTCACGTCAGGGGAAAACGACCTGGTAGCCTCACGCCGCAGCAAGTCCATCCCGCTTTGCGCCGGGCCCCTGGTGAAAACCGGGAGCTACTTAGATTCCGTTCCCTGGCGTGGCTTAGCTATCATCGCTTGCATTGGCCCAGCGATCCACTCCTCCGTTACAGTAAAGACTGGCCATGGATTCCGCCAGAGTAACCTCTGCCTGATCTCCGGGACATCACTACAGCTGTCGCCCACAGAGTCAACGCATCGACCAGCTTGCGGCCATGATGCAGAACCTGGCGATTTGTCTGCCTCCATGGGCTGCCGCCTCTGCACCTGCACCCGTTGCTCCGACATCCATTGCTTACCTGCTTCGGCTTCAGGACCGTCTTTTCATCTGCCACTCCCCTCATGCTACGTGGAGACCCCAAGAAGTGCCGAGGGTTCATCAGTCAGTCTCCATCCACCTCGAAATGATGGGGCACCAATTCCCTACAGAGCGAGCCAAAGTGGCCTTCATAATCAGCCTCTTGTCTGGACAAGCCTTGGCTTGGGCTACGCCACTATGGGATCGAGGGGATCCTCTGACGGCGGACCTCCAAACGTTCATCCAGGGTTCCGCCAACGTCTTCGGGGAACTGGCCGAAACTTCTTCGGCGGCCACAGCGTTTGCTCCGGCTACGTCAGGGGGGACACCACAGTCGGTCAGTATTCGGTGCAGTTTCGCACTCTCGCTTCGGAGCTGGACTGGAACAACGAAGCATTGGTGGCGACATTTTGGCAAGGCCTCTCGGGGCGAGTCAAGGACGAGCTCGCCGCTCGGGGATTTACCAGCTGCCTTGGATGACCTAATCCATTTGGCCACCCGAGTGGAATTCGCTTCGCCGAAGGCAACAAGAACTCCGCCTGCAACGGGAAACCGCCCGGGCCCACGCCGTCTCCCTCACTTGGCTCCCACGTTCCAGCGGTCACCTCTTCCTCCTCCAACGGCCTCTGAAGAGGAACCTATGCAGGTCGAGAGAGCCCACTGTCCCAGGGGGAAAACGTTCTCAGCGTCGTCTGAAGCAGTTCTGCTTTTATTGTGGCGGTTCTGGCCATTTCATTGGGGACTGCCCGGGTTTGGCCGCCCGGAAACTTCCGCACCTAGGGCTTGTAGGAGAGGAAACCCCTAGGTGTCGGGAAGGGCCCCTCCTCCCCGTCTGAACCATGCCCGTACATATTGGTGATTCTCCGGACAGCACCTTTCAGGCCACCGCCTTTATCGACTCAGGATCGGCAGGAAATTTCATAAGCCACGAACTTGTGACCAGGTTTCGTCTCCCTTTGACTCCGCTGCAGAAACCTATGTTCGTCTCCCCCGGTCAGTGGCGAATGCCTTAAGGACGCTATCCGCCCCCGTAGGGCCCCCTCTTCTTGCAAATTGGGGCCCTTCACAAGGAACTTTGCAACTACTAGTCCTGCCTCGATCCTCCTCGGAAATCCTTCTGGCCTCCCTTGGCTGCAGGCCCCATACCCGACTTTGGATTGGAGCACAGGTGAAGTCATGCGTTGGGGTTCCGCGTGTCTCTCTCGTTGCCTGTCTAAGCCGCAAACTCCGCTCCTCAAGTCGTCTCCCGGAAGTCTGCCAAACCTCCTCCAGGTCTACCTTCGCCTTACTGGGACTTTGCCCGATGCCCCTTTTCGGAGACCCAGGCTGAGACTCTTCCCCCACACCGGCCTTATGATTGTCCTATTGACCTGCAACCTGGCTGTAATCCTCCCAGAGGCCGGGTTTACCCTCTCTCCGTCACGGAGACTAAGGCGATGTCTGAGTACGTCAAGGAGAACCTCCGCAAAAAGGGTTCATCCGTAAGGTCCTGTCTCCAGCTGGAGCCGGCTTCTTCTTCGTGGAGAAAAAGGACGGGTACCTCCGGCCATGCATCGACTATCGGCGCCTGAAAAAAATTACCATAAAAAACCGCTACCCGTTGCCCTTAATCTCCGAACTTTTTGACCGCCTGCGTGGGGCGAAAATATTTTCTAAACTGGATCTACGCGGGGCCTACAACTTAATCCGCATTAGGGAAGGTGACAAATGGAAAACGGCATTTAATACACGGGACGGCCATTTCGAGTATTTGGTTATGCCATTCGGTCTCTGCAACGCCCGGCAGTATTTCAGAACTTTGTTAATGAGATCTTTTTAGGACCTACTCTATGTCTGTGTAATCGTCTACTTGGACATATTCTCATCTTCTCCCCTGATCTCGAGACTCATCGCCACCATGCCGCCAGGTCCTCAGGCGACTCCCCATCATCAGCTCTTTGCCAAGCCCGAAAAGTGCCTCTTTGAACGTGCCAGCTTTCCTTCTTAGGGTACATCGTCTTGATAAGGGTCCCGGACGGATCCCTCCAAGCTCTCCGCGGTGTTGCAGTGGCCCCAACCGGGGGCCTTCGGGCATTCACGTTTTCTGGGATTTGCGAATTATTATAGGCAATTCATCCCCCACTTCTCTACAATGGTGGCTCCCTTGGTGGCCCTGACTAGGAAGAATGCAACCCCAAAACCTGGCCCCAGAGGCCCAAGAAGCCTTTCAACCCGGGTCAAAGCGGCATTTGCTTCGGCTCCGGTCCTGCCTCGTCCAGACCCTAACTGTCCTTTTATTCCCGGAAGTGGATGCTTCGTCAGTCGGCGCTGGTGCGGCCTCCTGCAGAGATCCTCCCCTGGTAAGCTACATACCTGTGGTTTTTTCTCCAAGACATTCTCTCCTGCCGAGAAGAACTATACCATTGGTGATCGTGAATTACTGGCCATTAAGCTGGCTCTTGAAGAATGGCGTCACTACTGGAGGGGGGTCGCCACCCTATTGACATTTTCACAGACCACAAGAATTCCATATCTTCAGTCGGCTCAACGCTGAATCCCCGGCAAGCTAGGTGGTCATTATTCTTTTGCCCGTTTTTACTTCCGCCTACATTTTCGGCTGCCGAAAAAAAAAACCCCAGAGCTGATGCTCTATCCCGTTCCTCGGATACAGTTTGGGGCTCGAGCCTCCTCCCCAGCACATGTCCCCCGGAGCGACTCGTCACGGCTGCCCCCGTGGACCTCCAGCACCTACCTCCCGGGGAAACCCTATGTGCGACCTGCCTTGCGCCTTAGAATCCTGAAGTGGGGACACTCTTCTCATATGGCTGGGCACCCCGGAGTGCATAGGTCGCTTCAATTTGTATCCCGATTTTTACTGGTGGCTACTCTTGCTCAGACATGAGGGACTTTGTTTTTAGCCTGAACCTCCTGTGCCCGTAATAAGGTTCCTTGCCTCAAGCCCGCGGGCCTTCTTCAGCCGCTCCCTGTGCCATAAAAACCCTGGACCCATGTAGCCATGGACTTCATTATGGACCTCCCGCCCTCCTCGGGAAACACGGTCATCTGGGTTTTTACCGACCATTTTTCCAAAATGGCCCCTTTATCCCACTGCCTGGGTTACCCTCTGCCCCCCAACTGGCCCACAATTTTTTTCTGTCAGTTTTCCGTCTGCACGGTCTCCCTTTACATATTGTCTCAGATAGGGGAGTCCAATTTATTTTCTAAATTTTTTGGGGGGCTTTTGTGTGGTCAATTGCAGGTCCAGTTTAACTTCTCTTCGCATAAACCCCCCCCAGACTAATGGGCAGGGTTTAGAGGGTCAACCAGGTGTTGGGGACCTACCTGAGGCATTTTGTGTCCGCCCGTTTAGGATAACTGGTCTGATCTTCTCCTGGGCGGAGTTTTCTTATAACTCTTTTGATTCGGGGTCCACGGGGGCCTCCCCCTTTTTTGTCGTTTTGGGTCACATCCCGCCCACCACTCCCCTTGCTACCTGTGTCATGTCCCCGGCCGTGGATGCCCAAGTAAAGGACATCAAGGCTTTATGGCAGCTCACACAACAGGCCCTGTTCGGGCTTCTGCCCGCACTAAAGTCCAGGCTGACAGATACCGTAGGACTCCACCCCTATTTGAGCCAGGCGATAAGGTTTGGCTATCCCGCAAATATATTCGCTTTAGGGTGCCCAGCTACAAAATTAGGTCCTAAATACGTGGGTCCCTTTGAGGGACTGCAACGTCTAAACCCGGTTTCCCACAAGCTCCGCCTGCCTCCTACCCCCTGCGCATCCCGAACTCCTTCCATGTCTCTCTCCTCAAGCCGGGGTGCTGAATCGCTTTTTCCCGTGGACCTGTCTCGCCTTCTCCTGTGGCCAAAACCCCGATAACATCTTTGAGGTCAAGGAGGTGTTGGCACAGAAGACAGTGAGGGGGAAGCGGTTTTTTTCTCATTGAATGGAAGGGGTTCAGGCCGGAGGAGCGGTGTGGGAACGGAGACCAACCTGTCCTCCTGCCTCCTCTCTAGGTTTCTAAAAAGGGGGGGGAGACCTAAGGGGGTTTACTGTCACGGGGTCAGGGGTCCGCTGCCCCCTGCGAACCATCTCCCCCCTCGCAGGGGGTCTTGGCGCGGCGGCTGCAGCGCCCGCGACCCCCCCTTGCTGCCTCGGCGCCGCCTCTCTTTCCTGGCCGCGCTCCGGGAACGCCGCGCCTGCCTGTCCGGCCGTCGTGCGCGTGGCACACCGCTTAAGGCGCGCGCGGCGCTGGCTTCTCTAAATTTAAAGGGCCAGTGTCCCGATAATTGGTTATTGTCGGGCGCTGGTCCTATTTAAGGTATCCGCCCTCAGTACTTTCCTGCCAGTCTGTTGGTGTGTTTTTGGTGCGTTAGAGAGTATTGGAGTTCCGTATTGATTACCCGTGTACCAGTCCGCTTGCCTACGTTTCCTGACTCTGCCTGTTTGCCGCCTGCCTGACCGTCTGCCCGTCTCTGACTACGAACCTCTGCTGCCTGCCCTGACCTTCTGCCTGTCCCCGATACGCCTCGGATTACCTCTTTGTTTCCACGCTGTACCCGGCCGCCTTGCAAGCAAGTCACGTCAGGGGTAACGACCTGGTAGCCTCACGCCGCAGCAAGTCATCCCGCTTTGCGGCGGGCTCTGGTGAAAACCGGGGGCTACTTAGATTCCGTTCCCTGGCGTGGCTTAGCTATCATCGCTTGCATTGGCCCAGCGGATCCACTCCTCCGTTACACATATATTTACCTATAACATTTCTGAACTAGTAAGCATAAATCCAAACGAGTGCTGTGGAATTATTTTCCTTTATGGTTTATGAGTTGAAAGTACTCTTTCCACTGAGCACCCTTATTTACACTACCTAGTGCACATCATTTTTGATTAGTACACCAAAACTAGGCGCATTATATGCCGGGACCGACACATTGTAATGCGCCTAAAAATAATGCCCTGTGCACCTCCAAAACTAAATGCGCCTACTGAGGCGCATAGCACATCATTACAAGTGTATATGTGTTAGGTGCATTACACATTTTATAAGTATGTGTTAAGCGCATTTCATATACTTGTACTGATAAGCTATGCGCCTCCGTGCGCAATGTGCCTCGATAGGGGCATTACATACGCTTCTAATGATATGTTATGTGCTGTGATTTGCTCTAATCACGACACAAAGCATTTCATTGGTACAGTATCTGTAAAGATATGGATTTTTGCCCCAAAAGCCATAAAAAACGGATTATTGCGCCAAAATCCGTAAAAAACTTATTTTTGGTGTCAGATGCGAGATAACGTTATTAGCGCCAAAATCAGTTAAAAAAATTATTTTAGTGCCAAAAAACGAAAAAAAACGGTTCTTGCGGCAAACCGTAAAAAAACTTATTTTTCCGTCAAAGGAGATAACGTATTGGGGCTAAAACTGTAAAAAAAATTTATTTTGTGCCAAAAAATGTAAAAAAAGGATTCTCGCCAAAACCGAAAAAAAAATTTTTTTTTGGCGTAGAACGGATAACGTTATTAGCGCGAAAAACGTAAAAAAAAATTTTCTTATGCCAAAAAAAAGTAAAAAAATGGATTTTGCCAAAAACCGTAAAAAAAATTTTTTTTTGGGGTCAGAACGAATAAGGTTATTTCCTAAAAACGTAAAAAAAATTATTTTAGGCCAAAAAAAAGAAAAAAAAGGGTTCTTTCGCCAAAATCCGTAAAAAACTTATTTTTGCCGTCAGAAGGGATAATGTTATTAGCGCCCAAAAAAACAGTAAAAAAATTATTTTAGTGTCAAAAAACGTAAAAAAAAAGGATTTTTGCGCCAAAAACCATAAAAAACCCTATTTTTGGCGTCAGAAGCAGATAAGGTTATTAGCGCTAAAATTGTAAAAAAAAAATTTTAGTGCCAAAAAACGTAAAAAACGGATTCTTGCGCCAAAACCCAAAAAACTTATTTTGGTTCAAAAAACGAGATAACGTTTTTACGCCAAAATCATAAAAACAATTATTCTAGTGCCAAAAACAAAAAAAAAAGGTTCTTGCGCCCAAAAACCCTTAAAAAAACTTTTTTTTTCCGTCGAACCAAATAAAGGGTTTTGAGTGCTAAAATCTGTAAAAAAATATTTAGTGCCAAAAAAAAGTAAAAAAACGGATTCTTGCGCAAAACCGTAAAAAAGAATTTTTTGGCGTCAGAAGCGAGATAACTTTTTTGTGCCAAAAATTTAAAAAAAAAATTTTTTGTGCCCAAAAACCTAAAAAAACGATTTTTTGGGGCCCGAGGCGAGATAACTTATTAGAGCCAAAAACTTAAAAAAAATTATTTTAGTGTAAAAATTAAAAAAAAAAGGTTTTTGCGCCAAAATCCCTAAAAAAAAAAATATTTTTTCCCCTCAGAGGCGAGAAAAATTATTTGGGAAAAAACGAAAAAAAAATTATTTTTAGTGCCAAAAAACGAAAGAAAAGGATTCTTTGGGCAAAATCCTAAAAAAAAAGAATTTTTGGCGTCAGTAGCCAGAAAAACTTTATTAGCGCCAAAAAAATTTGTTTAGGAAAAGGGATTTTAGTTTCAAAATCTGTAAAAAAAAAAAAAAAATTTTGAGCCCAAAATCTTTAAAAAAAAGTTTTTTAGCGAAAAAAATATGAATTGCGCAAAAATCGTTAGCGGTCAAAACATGATAATTTTATTACAAAAGGTACAAAAAAGGACTCAGACACTTGTATGCAGATTTGATAAGATATAACTTTTGTAACACCCACTATAAGTGGGACTTGGGTCTCCTGGGAGGGTTTGCATTGAAAAATCGCGGCAAAAAACGCTGCGAAAACGCGCCAAAAAACGCGCCAAAAGAGGTCCGGCCCTTTCCATAGACTCCTGTAGTAAATTTTCTGCCCTGCTCCGGTGTTTTTTAGAGCATGTTGCAAAATACGACCAGTGAAAAAAACGAGCAGAAAGAAGAAGCTCAGTGTAGACAACAGGAGGGTTTTACAATAGAAGTCTATGGGAGATGATTACAGTCGTTTTTCCAGCGTTTTTAGAAAACGAAAAACGCTGAAAAAACAGACGTTTTTCTGTGCAGTGGAGACAGAGCCTACAGGTAGGTTCATTTTAACATTGAGAGAATATGCAAAATAAAATCCAGAAAATCACAGTGTATAAGTTCTAGAAATGTATTTGCATTTTGCAGTGAGAAATAAGTATTTGATCCCTCTAGCAAACAAGACTTAATACTTGATGACAAAACTCCTGTTGGCAAGCACAGCAGTTAAACTTTTTCTTAGTTGATAATGAGCAGGTGGTGCCTTTCGGGCGCTGCAGGATTTTAAACCATTATCGCGTTATGTGTTGCCAATGGTTTTCTTGGTGACTGTGGTTCCAGCTGCCTTGTGATCATTAGCAAGTTCCCCGTTCTGTGGTTTTAGTCTGATCTCTCATGTTCCTCACATTCAAGGATACCCCACGAGGTGAGATTTTGCATTGTGCCCCAGATCGATGACGATTAACAGTCATTTTGTATTTCTTCCAATTTCTTACTATTACACCAACAGTTGCCTCCTTCTCCCCCAGCATCTTCCTTATGATTGTGTAGCCCATTCCAGCTTTGTGCAGGTCTATGATCTTGTCCCTGACATCCTTAGAAAGCTCTTTGATCTTGCCCATGTTGTAGAGGTTAGAGTCTGACTGATTAATTGAGTCTGTGGACAGGAGTCTTTTTATAAAGGTGACTATTTAAGACAGCTGTCTTTAATGCAGGTAATGAGTGATTAGGACTGTCTAACTCGTCTATAGGAGCCAGAACTCTAAATGGTTGGTAGGGGATCAAATACTTATTTCTCTAAGCAAAATGCAAATACATTTATAGAATTTATACAATCTGATTTTCTGAATTTTATTTTGGATATTCTATCTCTCAATGTTAAAATTAACCTACCCTTAATATTATAGACTTTGTCAGTGGAAAAACTTACAAAATCAGTAATTGATCAAATAATTATTTCATTCATTGTATAATGTCTAAAATGTTCAATGTGGTATGGAATTCAGTAGAGTTAATTTTCTTTGGAATATACACAGGTGGTAAAGCTGGTGGAAAAAACCCTGGTCTTAATCTTAGTTCCTAATGGCCCTTAAATCTACTAATAAGTATTGGTAAGGTTCTCATGTGGCATCCTCAAATGCTTCTAAGGTGTGTTTTCCTAGGGTACATTTTTGTCTTGCTAATGTTGTAACCTGCAATTTATCACGGGGATTCTTAAAAAGAACCATGTACTTGGTGTTTAAATTTATTGTTCTACTTTTTTTACCCTGACAAAATACATTCTGTACCAAAAGAAAGATTTTAGATTCCTGTGATGAACATATTTTTTAAAAGCTTTCTCTATTTCACTGTTTTCACTAGTGCTCTCCATAAGATCATCAACAAACAACAGCCACATTTACCTTGTTGGGTGAATTCATCATCGATAAATGTTCGCGGTAGATCTTCATCTAACTTGATGTTAGGAAAAGAACAAGACAGATCATCATACAATTTTTGGCAGCATGCATAAAACCAACAATATTATCATAAATGTGTAGAGGCTTTACGAAATAATTGTTTTATCAAATAACTTTGTCAACAGTTGGATGGTCCTGCTAAAATACATGAAAAATGGTGCTGTAGACATGTGTCCATGCTGACTAGGCTAATACCCATAAGGCAGTGATGTATAGTCATCTAATAGGAGTCTCTTTGTATAAACACACTTCTGGGTATGACGAATATCCTATCGGATCAAACCAGGCATGCACATAGAGGGTAAACACTGGGGCTTCCCCTGTTTTCATGTGGGCCAGTATGAGCCTGTACAGGGGTAGAAGTGAAGGTCTGAATTATGAAGCCATTTTGTTCTCTAATACTTTTCCATTGTCAACAAACCCAAGAAAAGTGGGTACATGGGATTCTTTATTGGTATTAAAATTTTAAATTGGTCACATATTTAGGATCTGACCATTAGGTTGAGTGCAGTCCAATATATTTATGCATTGGATTTGACCAAAGGCTGCTGCTTTTTCTACTCTTTTGTGTATATATATATATATATATTATATATATATAGTATATATATATATATATAAAAAAGTCCACGGCACTCCAAAATGCATTCAAGCAATAAGGTAGTTTATTCCTCCATGCTCAAAAGAGCGACGTTTCAGCTCCCTCACAGAGCCTTTGTCTGTGAGGGAGCTGAAACGTCGCTCTTTTGAGCATGGAGGAATAAACTACCTTATTGCTTGAATGCATTTTGGAGTGCCGTGGACTTTTTTTACTCTGTATTTTGGAACTTCTTGTATCGGAAGCTTTTGCTGCTGGCACCCTCCTTCTAATTTTTCAAGTAGTTCTTTGGAGTGCTGCTATTTTTTATTTTTATATATATACATATACATATATATATATATATTATATATATATATATATATATATATTATATATATATATTATATATATTATATATATATATATATATATATATATATATACCCTCTAGCCTAATGACGCCCTTACTATGTTTTAAGTAAGAATGGACACGGCAGGAAGTTCACGTAACTCCTACTATAATATCTGTCTGGTTAAAGCTTCAGTTATGATCAATCTAGTCAGCTGCACATTAGCTGAGATTGAAACATTATTGGGCCACATGTATGAAAATTGTTTAGGTCTAAAACTCAATCTTTTGCCCATAGTAACCTATGGGCAAAAATGTGGTCCCATTTCTTCTCTATAATTTCAGTGGTAGAAAAAAAATCACACCAGAAATGTCAAAGGTCAAAGCAGTAAAGCATTCCCCAGTTCCAAAACCAAGTAATAAGGTCATGTTTAGGACTGGCTAGCCTTTACTGACAATTTCTTACAAATGGTTTCAATTTGGCTCCTTTATTAAGTGATCTCACTAATAAAACAAAGAAGATGTAGGATTGATTGTGAAATGCATTTAACAGCCTGAAAGGGAAACTTTGTACTGCACCAGTACTGCTTCATCCAAAATTTCATGTTCATGCTTTAGAAAGAGATATAAGGGCTGTTCTGTGTCAAAAAGAACATTTTGTTCTATACAGTGCATCAGTAAAAAAGGATTTCCAGAGAACTGAAGGATTCTTCTATGGAAATGAAAGATCTAATCAGCCAGTGGGCCACAGAGAGTTTGTGTTAGACAACAGGACATTCTTTATATCTAAAGGAAAGAAAGATTTTCTTGAGATTGAAATGATTCTTTACTGTAAAAAGCCTGAGACTGTGGAACTCCTGCCAGAGGAAGGTTTTCCCAAGGGGAATTCACTAGCAAGTTCAAAAAGGTTCTGTAATTTCAAAAACTAATGAGTAATATAAAAAAGTTTAGGACCAGGATTCGGAGAAGGGTCTGGATACACAATTTTAAACCCCAAATTAAATTTAAAAAATAACAAGTTAAAAGTGACCGGGAAATTTTGGAAAGGGTCTGGATCATTTTCAAAATTAATTTTAAAAAAAGTTATTTTGACCGGAATTTTGGGGGTAAGGGTCTGGATTAGAGATGGGGGAAATTGATTCTAACCCAAGTGAAATTCCCTTTAGAAAAATTTTAGGAAAACTTCGGGGTTTAAACGAAAACGAACTTTTTGGGGTTAAATTTTGGGTTTAAAGAAGTGTGCTTTTTGATTTATAAAAAAGGGGCCTTAAAAAGGGGAAAGCACTTGGGGGGAAGAAGTGCATAGCCCGAATTTTCATGTGCAGGGGTAAACCAATCAGGAAAACCGGGGGGATTCTGTGACCGGCAACCCCCCATAATAAAATCCGGGGCGGAACGCCGGGAACCACCCCTCCTCTCAGTTGGAATCAGGGAAAGGGGGGCGCCCCGGCGATTGCTTTTACTGGAAAAATTTGGGTTTTTTATTGCCAAATTTTTGTGGGGGGTCTCAGCTTGTTCAGAACTGTTCTCTTAATTTTTTATTTTCCTAATTTTTTTTGGGGTATTGGATCGAAAACCCGTGTTGCGTCCACTGGGAGCTGCAAAATACATTCAATTTCCAAGGGGGGATCTAAACCCGTTCCCGGGTTTTATTCCCTTTTAAAAAAAAAAGCGTTTTTAAAAATAAAAATACCACTTCATTTTTGGGGTGCTCAATTTTTATTGCGCCCAATTTTCATCCCGGGGTTAATTAAAAACGTTGTTTTTTCTGGTGTTTGACAAAATAAACAGTCTTTTTTTAAAGCCCAAAAAATATAAATTTTTTCCTGAGGGCCCAATTCACAAGCAAAGGAACTAAACTGTATCCTCCTTTTTTGTGTGGCGTAGAAAACACGGGAAATTTTTAAAACGCTACAAAGCTACTGTTTTTTTGCGGCCAATTTTTGGGGGAATTTTTTTTCCAGGGGGTTTAAATTTTGCGTTGTTTTGCTGGTGTGCCCGACCCAAAATAAACCGTCCCTTTTTTAACGCCAAAAAATATAAATTTTTCCTGTAGCCAAATTTATGTCCGAAGGTTAATTAAGCTGTTTGTGCTTTTACATTTAGTAAAACACACAGTGTTTTTAAACGACACATACAAGTAAATTTTTCCTGGCCATTTGTAGAGCGCAATTTATATCCAAGGGTTACCCAAGCTTGTTACTGGGTTCATTTGGAGTCAAAAACAGGGTGTGTATTTATCATATACAGATATCATCATCAACAGTGTCTGTACATTTTAGAACAAACAGTATGTCAGACAGAGAAGTGGCAGGCTCTGCACCTGCGAGTGGCAGTGGCACAAACATTCCTGGCGCAGGCCCAGGTCTCAGCACAGCAAGGGGACGTCGCAGCAGGGGTCACTTGGTGAGGCCACAACTGCCGCTGTCATCTAGCGGCCGTGTGTTGTTCAGCAACCTAAGGGTTCTTGATTGGTTGACTAGGTCATCCTCTTCCTCCCAGATGACATCTGACAACCCCAGCCAAGAGTCGGTGGAAACCTCAGACACAACCCTTAGTTGGCATGGCCCTCACCTGTCCTCAGCCCACCTCTGTCCCATCCGGTTCCCTCAGCCAGAGATCTACTATGTGGTCTGGGCTCAGTGCCACTATATAGCGAGGATGAACAATTTGAGGAGGGCAGTCAGCAGCTACTTAGCAGCGAAGAAATGGGGCCAATATCCCCTGCTTCTTGCAGTAGGCGGCAAAGTATAGATGTGGAGAGTGGCATGGGAGGTCATGTTGTGAGAGGTCAGCCTCGGCATACCAAGACCGGTGATGAGGACAGCAGTGACGATGAAACACAAATAGATGATGATGTAGCCGACCGCACTTGGGAGCCGGGTGAGGCAAGGGCTTCATCATCGTCAGGAGAAGAGGGCGTCAGCTTGCGCGTCAGGCAGCGGCACAGCCAGCAAGTGGGTTGTGTGGCCGTGAGTCAGCAGGATAGCAGCAGTGTGAGGTCGGGAGCCAAGCGGCCACGGGGTAAAAAATCCACTTCGCAGGTCCAAGAAGGTAGCGGCACAGGGGCTCAGCGAGGCAGCGACGGCAGTAGTCACTCAGTGCGGAGCGTTGGCGGTAAAATCCGATACTCGGCGGTGTGGCAGTTCTTTGCTAATACACCGGAGGAGCCGAATATGGGTATATGTAGAATCTGTGGGCAGAAAGTGAAGCGTGGCCAGGGAGCTAACGTTGGCACCACGGCCCTGCGTCAACACATGCAGCATCACCATCCGGTGGCCTGGGAGAAACGTGGCTCAGATGTGGTGGTCCATCCTGCCGCCGCAGCAACAGCAGCAGCAGCGCCCAGTGGCTCGCATGCCACTGCAGCCAGTCAAGGCTCCACCACCTCTGCAGAAGGGAGCTGTTTCTCTTTGACATCATCTCCCGGTCCAGATGCTCCTGCTCCTCGCTACTCATGGCGCCAGCAGTCGTTCAGCGAGGCGATTGCAAAGAGACAACAGTATGCGTCCAACCATCCTAAGGTGCAGCAGCTGACCGTGCTCCTGTCCAAGTTGTTGGTGCTGCAGTCCCTCCCTTGCTTGTGCCGAGCCGAGATGGAGAGTTCCAAGCCGTAATTTCTTTTCCAAAAAGGCAGTACCAGCACTTCATAAATATGTAGAACAGAAGGTGGCAGTCCTTGAGCTTATCGGTTTTGTTCCAAAGTGCACGGCAGCGCGGACGTCTGGACTGGCTGCAACTACGGTCAGGGCCAGTACATGTCCTTTATGGCCCACTGGGTGAATGTGCTTCCTGCCCAGGCACACCAACAACTTGGACAGGAGACGCCGCTTTCTCCTCCACGTTGTCAAACTGCTGCACCTGCGCCAATGTCCGCCTCCTCCTCCTCCACCATCACCACCATCTGCTCCATCATACCACATGTGTAGGGCACAGTGGTGTCACGCAGTTCTACACCTGGCTTGCCTCGGCGAACGAAGTCACACAGGGGAGGAACTGCTCTGCGTCATGCAGCAAGAAATCGATGTGTGTGCTTTTCTCCGCGCCAACTGCAAATCGAACCATGTGACGGACAATGGGAGGAACATGGTGTCCGCGCTGCACCGAGGAGGGATGGTCCATGCACTCTGCATGGCGCACGTGTTCAATCTGGTTGTGAAAAGGTTCCTGAAGTCTTCCACCGATCTTCAGAACATTCTGAAAATGGCCAGGGAAAATGTGCATGCACTTTATCCATTCGTACAAGCCCAGAAACACCCCGAGTTTCA
>JAODAL010056871.1:0-23028 GCA_025379985.1 Phyllomedusa bahiana
ATGTTATCCTTTAAAATAAAAGAAGAAATGAGCGACCAAAAAGGGAACAGAAGAAAGAAAAAAAAAAAAAACGGGGAGCCTTTGGGGGGGGAGCAATGTCACATACACAATGGTCGCTCAACATACAGTATAATTAACTGTAAGCTGAAACCATTAACGTAGCTGGAGAGAGGGGGCAGAGGAGGCGGTTCACCTCGGGCTGCTCTCTTTTGGGAATGGCATACTTTCCAACTCTTCTACACCCCTGGAAAGTTGGCGAGTGTTGGGGCCAGTGTACATCTACGTCCCTCACAAGGTGCCCACACCATGCACTGCAGGAGCTGGCTGTAATACACAGCTAGACACTGAATGCAATCTGAGTTAGCTTCAAACCGGGCCTTTAACCCCCGGATGCCGCAGCAATAGGGGGCCACAGCATCTTGGTGGTTGACGGAGGGGACCCCGTCTCCTCAGCCATCGGCTCCCCTGCATTCTCGTGGGCTGCTATGGTTTGATGGCAAGGAAGTCCATAAAATAAAAAAAAAAAAAAAAGTTCTGTCTCTTAAAATATCGTGCGTTAAAAACATGATTTTTTTTTAACGCAATTATGATTACTGGATGTTAGGAGGGGCATGGTAAAAAAAAGAAATATGGCCTGAAAAAGTGGCTTGTAATCTGTGAGAAGGGGGGGGGGGGGGGCAAACTCCAAAAACTGTCCCCGGCGTCAAAAGCTCTAGCTACACCACTGGTTAAAACCATTTTATGTTGGAACCATAACTCTGCGGAAAACTGATAATTGGTTCTGAAGCCCCAAAAATGTCAACAACATAAAGCACAAGAAGATTTAAGAGGTAAAAAAACCCCCGCATGGGGTACTTGGGGACTGTGCATGGAAATGAGGGGGGTGACGTTGGGGCCCCTCCATTTCGCTTCTATAGAAAAAATAATATAGCCGAGTGCCCACACTCGGTTTTATTTGGCAGCTCCCATAGAAGTAAACGGAGAGGACAGCCACAAACACCGCCCTCCTCATACTCGCGGGACTTTACCCCTTTAAAAAAAAAAAAAAAAAACAGATTTTTACCCACGCACTGAGGAGGGGTATAGACCACCATCCTACATCACCAAATAATGCAGAGGTTGTCCCGTAAAACGTTCATTATAAAATTTGGGTTTAAACTTTTCCCTCAATCAATTGGCTGCAGATCAGCAGTGTCTAGGACATTTCAAGATACAATACAAGAGCATTGTATGGTGGAAATATCGGATCCTGGGACCACTGGGGCATTTCACAAAGATGGACCAACCTTAAAAAGATAATTTCAAAGCCAAAAGGTTACAAATTGACACAAAGTTGCAAAAAAAAAGTTTAAATCATTTGAAAGTCTCTGCCTTTTTGATTGGCAGGATTTCATGCATGGGTGGCTCGTAGTTGCAGAGATATAGGGTATGTTCACATGGCTTATTTGGACAAAAAACAGCAATCAAAACCTCGCCTAAAACAGCTTTTAAAGAGGTTTTGGAGAGGTTTTCCCCAACAAAAAAATAGCCAGGGGAAAACCGCGGTGAAAAAAAGGGTCCAAAACGGCAAGAAACGGACGAGGTTTTAAGCTCCCCCATTGATTCTAGGGGATTTCACGCTAAAAAAGGGACAAAAAAGGGCATATGCATTTTCAGAGCCCAAAACAACTTCCAAAGAAGCGAATAAAAACGCAAATAAAAACCTTGCCGTGTGAACTACAATGCTGTTTTACATAGGAATCAATGAGTTTTGGGGGGGTTTTTTTTTGTGTTTTTGGGGAAAGGAAAAAAACTTCAGGAATCACTCCGAAAACAGTGTCCAAATAAGACGTGTGAACATACCCATAGCGATTTCAAATTGGCTACATCTTTTTGAAACATCCTGTACTTGAATATATCTGCTCCTAGAAAAGGCGAGTGCTTCTGGGCGACAGTGGTGACATGGCTGCTTACCAAAGAGCCAACATCAGACAACGTGACCATCATGAAGAGCGGAAGATGAGCCAGGGGGCCAAAGGGGTTTTTTTATTGGGGCTTTCTGAACCCTAGGGTTTATGGAAGGGGGGAAATTTTGGGCTTTAGGGACACCTCCAGAATCTATCAAGTTCAGGACCTAGAATGCTGGAGCTGACAATAGTAACCAAAAGTCTTACTATATTGTTCCGAGTCAGGTCTTTACCCATGGTAGCAGCAGATATGGATGTGTTTAGGGGCCATAGAGCACCTGTCTGGGAACCTTCTCTTAATGATCAGGGCACGCAGCAAATTAAAACCTGAAAACGCATCATCCCTTAAGGATACATGGAGGATGCTTAGAGTTTAAAATCTACGTGCTGATCTACTACATTTTCTGCTACACAAAATACCAATGTCATACAACCATCCCCCAAAAGAACGGTTCATGGGTAAACTTCACTTGGTGCTGGGTGTGTGGACCACAATGTATAAGACTACAGTGGATATACAGGAGCCTGGAGCAGACGAGTTGGCACCGTTGATAGCGGTAACAGGACACATGGTTCTACTTATCCCATATTAGTGAAGAAGCTAAAAAGTTAAAAAGTTTTTAAAACCACCCCGTTACCAAAAACCTTTCTGGCAGCATTTTGAGGAAAAATCAGCGTGACGTTAGGTTACTTTTTACAAAATACTGCATGGATAGGAAACCTGACACTGGCCAAAGGATGCAGAGCGGTTTTAAAACCCAGGAGGCGCTGGGTCCTGAAACCTGGGGGGGAACACAAGGAATGGCCCCTCCGGGTGGTCCAGCTGTAATTTTTCCCCCAGGTAGAGTGTTTTTTACATCTTTTAAAACCCAAGGGGAGATGTGTAGATGGCAAGCAGGAGAGGGCAAAAAAACCCCGTTTTTACAGGGTGTCCCCTTCACCTCCTGCCGTCCTCCTCAAGTAACAGCAAAGAATGTGAGGCTTGCGTTTCTTGTTTCCATTCCTTGGCACAGTAAAATGTCCGAGTGGGTCATGGCGATGGCGCCTGGCCCGCGACTGGCCAAGAAGCAGAAGGGGGATCAGGCCCCCCTGACCACCCGGTTTGGAAAAATTGGGGGTTTAAAAAAAAAAACCTAAAAAATCTTTTCTGTAAATTCTTTAAGCTTTTTAGAAAAATACTCCTCCCCCGCGCGCGACCTCCCATCTACGGAGACAATGATCCCACTCATCAGCAGTGTCCTTCGGATGGTCCCGAGTGTAGGACAGCAGGAACGGGGCGACCCCCGGATCCTCTGCTCAGCAGCTGAAGGGTTCTTATCTCCCCATGAGTCCAGTAGTTATTCTGTTCTGAGGTGATGGGTTGGAAACAGGGCAACGGAGGGAACGACTGGTCTGGATGAAAACACGAAGGAGCAGGGGGTAGAGGGTAACGAGGGTCATCCATACACCAGCGCCTCTGCCTCTCTCCAGCCCCCTCCACCCAGCTGGTTACACCTTAGAGTCTTGGCTGTGGGCCTGCCCATTGCTGCCCTGTATTGTCAGGCCAATCTCCTCCTTCTTGTGCTTCTCAGGGTTCAGTGGCTGGGCCTCGGGGCTGCTGTCGCTCTGTGCGTAGCGGCCCGTCCGGTGCTCAGATAGTGCAGGGCCCCAGTCCTTGTTGGGTTTCACTGCGTTCTTTAACCGCTAAAAGAGAAGAGAGAAATCAGAACCGGCAGCAGGACCGCAGGAGGATAACTACCATCATCTGTGCTGCTGTAGTGTACCTGCAAGAAGGTGTCACCCTCTGAACGCCAGATCTTGAAGGCAGCGTATAACGGGATGCAGATGACAGAGGAGAGTGCCATCAAAAAGCCCAGAGTGATGGCCCAGTTTGGGTACACGTAATTGTTGTACGAGATTGGGCGATACTGGATGACCGTGAAAACCAGGATGAACTGGAAGAGGAGAGAAAAGGGTCAACAGTGACTCTCCAGACACATCCCAAACCAACTAGAAGTGCTGGGATGAGGGCTAATGAGGAGTTATAGTCAAATCAAGATATGCTGGAACCTTTGATTAAATCATTTGTAGTGTCTTTCTTATGTTATAGAAGCAGGCAGATGTAACACAAGACCAATAATACTGCCATAAAGTGCCCACACCATATGGTGCCTACATAATACTGCGCATGAAGTGGAGGGGACACACTGTGATATCAGTGAAAGGCTCTGCCTCCTCTTTTATTGCCCTATCTATCTACACTCAGGGCTGTGATGTCACACTAGAGCACACCGCTCACTCAGGGCTGTGATGTCACACTAGAGCACACCGCTCACTCAGGGCTGTGATGTCACACTAGAGCACACCGCTCACTCAGGGCTGTGATGTCACACTAGAGCACACCACTCAGGGCTGTGATGTCACACTAGAGCACACCACTCAGGGCTGTGATGTCACACTAGAGCACACCCTCACTCAGGGCTGTGATGTCACACTAGAGCACATAGCCCACTCAGGGCTGTGATGTCACACTAGGGCACACCGCTCACTCAGGGCTGTGATGTCACACTAGAGCACACCGCTCACTCAGGGCTGTGATGTCACAGTAGGGCACACCGCTCACTCAGGGCTGTGAAGTAAAAACTAGAGCCACACCGCTCACCCCAGGGCTGTGATGTCACACTAAAGCACATTGCCCACTCAGGGCTGTGATGTCACACTAGAGCACACCGCTCACTCAGGGCTGTGATGTCACACTAGAGCACACCTCTCACTCAGGGCTGTGATGTCACACTAGAGCACACCGCTCACTCAGGGCTGTGACTTTGACTAGACCACTCCAAAGTCTTCATTTTGTTTTCTTAAGCCATTCAAAGGTGGACTTGCTGGTGTTTTAGATCATTGTCCTTCTGCATAACCCAAGTGCTGTTAGCTTGAGGTCACGAGCAGATGGCCTGACGTTCTCCTAAAACAGCAAAACGGCCCCAGACTATCACACTATCACCACCGAAAAGTTCAACCATTGTCTCATCAGTCCACAGAATCTTCTAACAAAAGTCTTGGGGATCATCAAGATGTTTCCTGGCAAAACTGAGACGAGCCTGTATGTTCTTTTGCTCAGTCTCTTTCTTATGGTGGATCTTTTGGTCTACTAAACTTTGTCAGGCAGGTCCTATTTAAGTGCTTCCTTGCTTGAGAACAGGTGTGGCAGTCATCAGGCTTGGGTGAGGCTAGAGACTGAACTCTTTTTCCCAAAGGTGTGAGAGAACACAGTTCATTTATGTTTTAAGTGGGGGAGAAGGGAATTACTTCACACAGGGCCCTGAAGGTTTTGATGACTTTTTCCTTTAATAATAAAGACCTTCATTTAAAAACTGCTTTTTGTGTTACGTTTCTCTAATATTTAAATGTGTTGACAAACATCAGTAAGGGGACAAACACTTTTTCACACCACTGTATAACAGGGACATTTAGTAAAGGGAAACATTATATTATTATTATATTATTCCCACTTTCCCAAAACTATTCTAAAGACTTACAAATATGATAGCCGGAGAAAAGAAACGCCAGCAGATCTGGAAGAAGAGGGGAGGAGGGAAACCCAGCATCATCTCAATGTCTTTGAAGTAATTTCGATGTCCTGGTCAAGGTCAAACAAAGAAAACAGAAAGACTGTAAATTGTATAATACACAAAAATATAATCCATGAAAACAAAAAAAAAACTAACTGTTAGGCCATGTTCACACGGCTTAATTGCGGGACGTAATTACGTCCCGCAATTACCCGTTTTGGGGCGGGGGCGGGCAGGAGCGGGGGAGTGAGCGGGGGGCCGGCACTTCGCCGGCCCATAGACAATCATTACTAGCAGCGCGTATACGCCGCTAGAAAGTGACATGTCTCTATGAGAACTGTGAATTACCGTAATGAATGGGCCGTTTTCGGCCCGTAATTGGCGCACTTCGGCGCGTAATTACGGACCGAAATACGGCCCATTTTAAGCCGTGTGAACATGGCCTTAAGCTAGAGCCTATCACATCACATGACAGATATAACACTACAGCCCATCATATGACAGATATAACACTACAGCCCATCACATGACAGATATAACACTGCAGCCCATCATTTGACTGTTATAACAATGCAGCCCATCATTTGACTGTTATAACAATGCAGCCCATCATATGACTGATATAACACCGCAGCCCATCATATGACTGATATAACACTGCAGCCCATCATATGACTGATACAACACTACAGCCCATCATATGAAGGATATAACACTGCAGCCCATCATATGACTGATATAACACTACAGCCCATCATATGACAGATATAACACTACAGCCCATCATATGACAGATATAACACTGCAGCCCATCATATGACAGATATAACACTGCAGCCCATCATTTGTATTTTATAACTCTGCAGCCCATCATATGACTGTTATAACACTGCAGCCCATCATATGACAGATATAACACCGTAGCCCATCATATGACAGATATAACACTGCAGCCCATCATATGACTGATATAACATTACAGCCCATCATATGACAGATATAACATTACAGCCCATCATTTGACTGTTATAACAATGCAGCCCATCAATGACTGATATAACACCGCAGCCCATCATATGAAGGGTATAACACTCAGCCCATATAAAGACTGATATAACACTACAGCCCATCATATGACTGATATAACACCGCAGCCCATCATATGACTGATATAACACCGCAGCCCATCATATGACTGATATAACACTGCAGCCCATCGTATGACTGATATAACACAGCAGCCCATCATATGACTGATATAACAATGAATCCCATCAAATGACGGATATAAAACTGAAGCCCATCATATGACTTATATAACACTGAAGCCGATCATATGACTGATATAACACTGCAGCCCATCGTATGACTGATATAACACCGCAGCCCATCATATGAAGGATATAACACTGCAGCCCATCATATGACTGATATAACACTGCAGCCCATCTAAAGACTGATATAACACTGCAGCCGATCATATGACTGATAAAACACTGCAGCCGATCATATGACTGATATAACACTGCAGCCCATCATATGACTGATATAACACTGCAGCCCATCTTATGACTGATATAACACCGCTGGCCATCTTATGACTGATATAACACTGCAGCCGATCATATGACTGATATAACACTGCAGCCCATCATATGACTGATATAACACTGCAGCCCATCATATGACTGATATAACACCGCAGCCCATCATATGACTGATATAACACTGCAGCCCATCATATGACTGATATAACACTGCAGCCCATCATATGACTGATATAACACTACAGCCCATCATATGACAGATATAACACTGCAGCCCATCATATGACTGTTATAACACTGCAGCCCATCATATGACAGATATAACACTGCAGCCGATCATATGACTGATATAACACCGCAGCCCATCATATGACTGATATAACACTGCAGCCCATCATATGACTGATATAACACCGCAGCCCATCATATGACTGATATAACACTGCAGCCCATCATATGACTGATATAACACTGCAGCCCATCATATGACTGATATAACACTGCAGCCCATCATATGACTGATATAACACTGCAGCCCATCATATGACAGATATAACACTCCAGCCCATCATATGACTGATATAACACTGCAGCCCATCATATGACTGATATAACACTGCAGCCCATCATATGACTGATATAACACTGCAGTGCATCAAGTTCGTGATATAAAACTGCAGTTTTATATAAGCTTAACCAATATATAAATGTAAGTTCTACAATTTGAGATGTTGTGAACCAATTCTTCATCATTTTTAAGATATTAGTTTGCTGTCGGTGAATGAAAACACTATTGTAAACATTTACAGACCACTAATATACATATAACTAGCACCTCCTTTCAGCTGAGACATGGATACAACTTGCATGTGTTAGACTTTGATGACATATCCTATCTAAATGCCATCAAAGTCTATGGTGGAAATACCCTTTTAAGTTGTATGTAGTATAGACAATGCTCTGTGAACTAAACAACCTGAATTTCTGATTAATACACTGTAGAAGACTGACAGAAATATTTGGGCAGCTGCTGCTCATGTGTTTAGCTCACAGAACATTGTCTTTTCTACATACAACTTAAAAGGGTGTTCCCACCATAGACTTTGATGGATATTGATTTGATATGTCATCAAACTCTGACACATGCAACTCCCACCTCTGTCGAAAACAGGCCCTTAAAAGTGTCAGCTCGGAATGGAGATCCAGAATGGGAGGTCAGCGTACACGTCAGTAGTGTGTTCGGCTGTGCTTAAAACTCCCATAGAACAGAATGGAGAATTGTCCATAACCATGACCAGATCTCTATTCTGAGTCCTTTCCCCAGATTGATGCAGGTGCCCAGAGATGGGATCTGCACCGATCAGACTTTGATGGCACTGCCTATCAATAAACCATGAAAGTCTATGGTGGTAACACCCCTTTAACAAACCCTGAGATGATTGCAGGACTAGCAGCAACAGAGAGTTTGCTGCCTCAGAATTTGAAGAAAAAAGATTTCCATTCACTAACACCAAACAAATATCTTGATAATGTTGTGGATTTGATATCCAAAGTACTGACAGTCCTCGACTTACACCGTTCCAACTTACATCTGTCCCCTAGTTACAAACGGAGACTTATGGGGCATGCTGGCACTTGTAGTTCCATGTTACACAGCAGATAGTAGCTGTGGAACTACAAGTGCCAGCATGCCCCAGTAGCACATGCGGTGAAAATGAGGTTAAATCTTCATAACAGGGGCACAGACAGCAAAACAAATGTAAAAACCCTTCTCTGCACTATAAAACTAAAAAAAAACCTTTTGTGCTGGAGTTACATTTAATAAGTAGACCTGTTCCAACCTACATACAAATTCAATATAAGAACAAACCTACAGTCCCTATCCTGTTCATAACCTGGGGGCTGCCTGTATCAAAGAAAGTTGTATCTTTTAATCATATAAAAATGAATTTTTATACAAAACAAGAAAACCCTTTAAGAGCAGTGACATCTACGTCATAGTTTAGTAAATAACTAGATGATCCCTATAGTCACTCACCATAAATGTACATAATGGTCACACACATGATGCAGGAGATGACCACCAAGGAGAAGCTGGCCGCATAGTTGTCCATCAGCAGCAGCCAGTAGATGCCGGCCTGGAGGAGGAAGCAGCGGTTACTGGAGCACTCCCACTATCACTACATCCTAAGTTGCTTACATATAACAATTGCTTAGAATCAAGTTAGCTGCAGCCAGGGCACCTGACCGTCCGCCGGCCTATTACAGAAGTATAATATACGGAATAGATGTACCTGCCCTTACCTGAGTAGTCAGTGGGATTCCCAACAGGAAACCCACCACGGCCACCCCCAGGGTCACAAAAGTTTTCCAGCGGATGATCCAGTCGTTTCCAATCTCATCCACAATGGCGGTGACCAGAGTTTCGAGCAGACAGAACTGTAATGGATAGAAGGTGGTTAAGACACAGACAGACGGACAAGAGCTGTGATGAGAGAACGACAACGCAACTCTCAGCTACAGTCAAAATTACCTGCGTCCCGAGCCCCAGGAGTATGAGCATGAAGAAGAACAGTATGGACCACAGAGGCGATATCGGCAGTAAGGTCAGGGCTTCTGGATATGCCACAAAGGCCAAGCCGGGACCATGGTCGGCCACTTTGGACACATCTACCCCTAGGTGATTCGCCATGAAGCCCAGAATGGAGAAGATGACAAATCCGGCGTAGACACTGGTGGCGCAGTTGGTGATGCTGATAATGATACTGTCCCTGAAAACAGATAATAAACATAATGGAGGCTAAATGTTAACAAAATGCGAGGTGTGGGATATTACACCATAGAAAGTGCACCAGTCCCAACAAAAAAATAAGCTGCATTATCAAGGTTATCTCCAGAAGCAGCATCCCTCTCCCCTTATAGCATGCAGCCTCAGAAACACACAGAGAGAAGCTGCAGCTGCATCCCTCTCCCCTCATTGCATGCAGCCTCACAAACACACAGAGAGAAGCTACATCTCTCTTCCCTTACAGCATGCAGCATCAGACACAGAGAAGCTGCAGCTGCATCCCCCTCCCTTGTCACAACATGCACAGACACAAAAGCTGCAGCCCTTTCCCCTCTCACAGCATTTCTCACAGACAAAATAGAGAAAAGCTGCACCCCTCTCCCTTTTCACAGCATGCAGCCACAAAAAGATATAGCTTGAAGTTGCATCCATCCCCGCACTCACAGCATGCAGCCTCATAGCCAGAGAGATTTTCTGTAGCTGAAATCCTCCCTGCACTCCCAGAGTACAGCCTCACAGTACAGAAAAATATAGTTTGCAGCTGCATCCATCTCCACACTCACAGCATGCAGCCTCACTGCCACAGAGAGAATCTGCAGTGGCATCCCTCCCTGCACTCACAGCATGCAGCCTCATAACCACAGAGAGAATCTGCAGTGGCATCCCTCCCTGCACTCACAGCATGCAGCCTCATAACCACAGAGAGAATCTGCAGTGGCATCCCTCCCTGCACTCACAGCATGCAGCCTCATAACCACAGAGAGAGATTCTGCAGCTGCATCCCTCCCTGCACTCAGAGCATGCAGCCTCATAACCACAGAGAGAGATTCTGCAGCTGCATCACTCCCTGCACTCAGAGCATGCAGGCTCCCAGATACATAGAGAGAAGCTGGAGCTGTCATACCTGTAACAGTTGTTGTGGAATTTGTTGTAAGACGCCATTGTAATGAGCCCTCCCCATGCGCATCCTAATGAGTAGAAAATCTGGGAAGCTGCATCCCCCCAAACCTGAGGAAACAGAACAAGATCCCAGTGAGAAGCAATGGTGATTCAATAAAAGTCTGCACTTCAATGCTGAAAGAGACAACTATCTGATGATAATGGATGTGTAATGTATTATATTGTATCTGATATGGAGTAGCCCAGTCCATGCAGAGCGTCACCCATCAGTCCCTGCATTTTCTGGAGGCTGTCAGCGCTGAGGCATGTGCGGACTGGTTACAGGTCTCCTAGTGCTGTGCTGGATCGTGTGCTGCACCACCTTATGGCCACCAGGTGGCAGCAGCCACAGGGTTTTACATCCAGACTGATTAACAATGACCCCCAGCATCCTCCACCTGTAAAGCTTCAGGCTGGAGTCTCCATCCTGGGGGTCACTGCGGTTACTACACTGTCAGTCACCTCCACATTATATCCGAGTGTGACCTTGTAAGATCCAGAAACCAGCACCTCTGCAGTCACTGATCCCCTGCACTGAGCACAAATAAAATAATAGCAAATATTCACCTTGGCATCCAAGATCTTGTCCCACTGCGGGGTCAGGTAATACATGATCCCGTCCACAGCTCCTTCCAGGGTGATCCCACGGATAAAAAGGATGGTGAGGACAACATAGGGGAATGTGGCTGTGAAGTAAACCACCTAGAAGGAAAGGGAATGTAAAAGGATAGGAAGTCATAAGCCACAGGATTGAAGGGAGGTATGAGGCACAGGATTGAAGGGAGGTTTGAGGCTCAGGATTGCAGGAAGGTATAAGGAACAAAGTGTAGGGAAGCATGAGGCACAGGAGTAAAGGAAGGTATAAGGAACAAAGGGAAGGGAAGCATGAGGCACAGGAGTAAAGGAAGGTAAAAAGAACAAAAGTGAAGGGAGGTATGAGGCACAGGAGTGAAGAAAAGTAAAAGGCACAGAAGTGAAGGAAGATGGGAGGCACAGGAGTAAAGGGGAAAGTGGTATGAGGCTCAGGAGTGCAGGTAGGTATAAGGAAGAAAGTTAAGGGAGTATGAAGCACAGAAGTGCAGGAAGGTATAAGGAATAAAGAGAAGGGAGGTATGAGGTGAGGCACAGGAGTGAAGAGGGAAGGGAGGTACGAGGCACAGAAGTGAAGTCGTAAGGGAGGCATGACACATAGGAGTGAAGGGTGAAGAGCAGTATGAGGCACAGTAATAACTCCTGTATAAGGCATAGGTTTTAGCAAAGAAAAAGGGCACAATATGGAGGAAGGTAAAACTAATGGAAGACATAAGGCACAGGAGTGAAGGGTATACTTGAGAAATATGAGAGGAGGCATGGTGCTCATGATTAAGAACAGTTTGAACATTGCATGGGTAACTTATCTTTACATCAGGCTAATTAATATATCCCCATCCCTCACTCTGGTGCCTCAAGACAATAACCCCAATCCCCCACTCTGGTGCCTCATATCCTCCAGCAGCAGAGGGAGATATGAGGCATAGGAGTGAAGGGAAATATGAGGCACAGTAGCGTAGAGTGAAGGGTAGTATTAGTTGTAGTTATTTATGGATGTATGAGCCACAGGAGTAAGGGATGAGGAAAAGGGGTAAAAGGATTTATGAAGAAAAGGGATAAAGGAGGGTTATGGGGCACCAAAGAGAAGGGTGATGGGAGGTATGAGTAAAAGAAGATATGAAGAAGAAGAGTTAAGGGCGGTACGAGGCATAGGAGTGAGGGGTATTTCAGAGGAAGCAGGTATGGTGAAAATGACTCTGGCCAGTAAGACAGGTGCACGAGTAACTTACCTTTCCAGAAGATTTAACTCCTCTAATAAGACAAAGGAACACAACGACCCAGGACAACCCCAGACATCCAAGAATCGGCAGTCGCACCTCCCCAAAATTGCCAATGTCATCTGACAACTTCAGCACGTAATTCCTGTAACACGGTGAGAGGAGCGCCATTAGTGATGCATCCTAATGAGGCGCCATATATGAGCTGTTGAGACCGAAGCTATTGATAAGGAAATCACAGCCCTACTGGCCACTATATGGATGGTCACCCAACTTTCCAAGACTCCTAGTAGGCACAGAGGAATGGTGGGGTGTACAGTCACTAAACAGATCTGGCATTCACAATTCACAAACTACATCCTTCATGACAGCTCAGTGACCATGTTCCTCTAATCACCAAATTCTCCCAGACAAAAGTACCACAGCGGAAGATGGGTGACGACCCTTGCAGGAGCTGTAATGTCAGGTGCACTGGTTATCATCCAGCTTTCCCTGAAGTAGATGTAACTATGGAATTGATACATATAATAGTGCTTGATGACAGGACTTTCTGGGACTGAGATTTATGGGGAATTGTTCCCATTTTGGGGTTTCCTTCGCTGCCCTCAGTGTCTGTACCCGGTGCCAGGTGGCAAATCTGATCTTAATGTTTTTAGCTGCTCCACTGACAATGAAGGTCCCATAAGCGTGAGGCGCACAGCGACTCGTGCCCTGCAGACAATGCCTGGGGGCGGCCATTTAAAGAGGCATTTCCTGTGTGCCTTGGTTGCCAGTCTGGGGGTCTCGTCATATTCTCCATCCCTCCAGGAAACATTGGCATTGTCAGCTTTTCCTGTGCATAAGGCTACTCAGCACAATGGCAGGAGCACAGGGCACAGATCAGCACAGGTTGGCCACTTTGGAAAACTACAACTCCCAGCATTGTGAGCAATCCCAACCCTACACCTATCTGAGGCAGTAGGCTCTCTCCTAGATAAGACAATCACGACATCAGTTTTCCTATGCACATTCATACTGGAGCAATTTTCTTATCTTATCTGTGGAAAAAAATCAGAGGAGACCTTTCAGCGCAGGGCGCCAGCCGATCGGCACAGGGACACAATGGCCATTTAGCTGCTGCACCTCGCTCTGCTCTGGAGCCAGGACCCAGCTCACAATACGAGGAAGCGAGCGCAGGCCGGGCGACTTATAATGGACAATCACCGCTTGCTAAACGCTGTGGCAACACCTATTGTCACATTCCTGAATCTGCTGCCTGCGAGCAAACGATACAGTATGACTGCTAAATATAACAGGGCCGCTGCAGTCCCATGTAAATACAGCTCCATTACCACATAGTGAAACTTTCTGACACTTTCTTGCAGACTTAGGGGGGGGGATCTACTAAAAATAGCAATTTCAATCCAAAACTTTTAAAAAGTGGCAAGAGAAGTATAAAACTGCTAAAAAATTGCTTAAAATCATTCATCAATTCCCTCCTCAAGTTTCAATTCCTCTTAATTTTCAAGATCTTTGTTGTCAGTGAATAAGAACATGAATGAATTACCCTGATTGCAAAGATTTTAAAATACTTCTTACTGAGGGTTTGCTACAATGTGTCAGAAGAGACAATGCTCTGTGAGATAGGGTATGTTCACATGGCTTATTGCGGCGCGTACTATACACGGCGCAATAGCACGTCTTTCCTTAGCACGGGGGGCTATGGATTACTGTAATTGCGGCCCACATTTCGCCGCGTATAACGCGCAATACGCAACAAAATGCGCAACAAAATAAGCCGTGTGAACATACCCATAAGCATGCACAGCAGCACAACTCTCTAGCCTGTCTTCATAGTTTGTTACAATGTATTAGCAGGGATATGCATCAGTCTGGAGCCCAGGATGGTTAGAGGATTGTCTAGACTGGATACAAGTGTAACAAACCCGCTACTGGGTAAGTATCTAGCCAAGGGGTCCTCAAACTACGGCCCGCCGAGGATCTTTATCCGGCCCGCCGCTGCCACCTGCGGCACCGGCGGTGGCAGAGCCGCAGTCTTCTGAGCTACTGTGTGCTCTCTATAAGCTGGCCCCTGCTGTCACGCTGCCTCACATCACTCGTCACCGGCCACAGCACATATGATGGGAGGTGCCATGGGCGGTGACAGATAATATGAAAGCCACTGCGAGCCACGCGTCAGCAGGGCCAGCTTCGGGGGGGGACACGGGTCAGCTGACGGGAGGTGCCTGAGGGCGGACATTTACAATATATAGGGGGTTTTCCCCTGGAGTGGAGAGGGGGACACTGTGCAATGTATACGCAAAATGTCCGCCCTCTGCCACTCACAGCCCACCTCCTATATATTGTAAATGTCCGCCCCAGGCACCTCCCTTTCAGCTGCACAGTCCCCCACCCACAGTCGTCCCGGCGATCCGCTATCACCCGCCGCGTTTCGCTAGGGTCCTAAGTCGATACCGATCACTAAGGTCCCGGGCTTAGGCCCTTTAGCGATGGGTGATGGCAGCGGCGCCGGGACTAACTGTATGTGCGTCTCCCGGGACGCACATACAGATGCTTCTGCGGAGCAGGGGCTCTCCCTCTACAGAGTACTCTGGTGAGGGGGCAGGAAGGTTTGCCCCTCACTAGAGTCCACAGCACGGGCGCGTCAGCGTCATCATGCTGCGGCGCGGCCCTGGTGACGTCACGCCGCCCGAAGAAGAAGCCCGGGAGCAGCTACAGCGGCGGGGAGCCAGGTAATGAGTGATGTCAGTTTTTATTTTAATTATCTCTACACCGCTGGGGGTCCTAATTCTACCAATGCCTGCTGGGGGGCCTAAATGTACCTACACCTGCGGGGGGCCTAATTCTACCTACACCTGCGGGGGGCCTAAATGTACCTATACCTCCCTGGGGGGCCTTATTCTACTACCCCTGCTGGGGCCTAAGGCCCCTTTCACACGGCTTAATTCACGGCGGATTTGTGCGCCGTATTGAGCGCACAAATCCGCCGTGAATACGGGGCGGGACGGGGGCGGGGCCGGAGCACGGCGGGGGCGCCGCCTCCCGGCCCATAGACAATGAAATTGTTTACGGCGCGTCCGCGCCGTAAAATAATGTGCATGTCACTTCTCCCCCGCCGGTGGATTTGCCGAGCGGGGGGAGCGAGGGAAATCCACTGTTTTCTATAAGCAGTGGATTACCGTAATGATTTCCGACGATTGGCGCCGTATTGAAGCGCAAATCCAGCGCGGAATACGGCGCCAATCCGTCGCAAATAACCGTGTGAACAGGGCCAAATTCTATACTATGTCTTGTTGGGGGCCCTAAATCTTACTACAGACCTGCGGGCCCTAATTCTACCTACAGACCTGCTGGGACCTAAATTCACCAAACTGTCTGCTGGGGACCAAAATTCAATAATAAATTTGGGTATCACTGTAATTGTATCGACCCACAAAGTAAAAACTTTTTTTTTAAACTATATTCCGGCCCTCCGATGGTCTGAGGGACCGTGAACTGGCCCCCGGTCTAAAAAGTTTGAGGACCCCTGATCTAGCCACACCAAATAACCCAAGCCTATTAAAGAATATATGTACTATTTATTTAAATCCAGACAATACATAACAAAACAATACATAAAAAACATATAATGACAATACAAAATTAGTAACAATGTGGATACAACCTCACATGGAACTGTATAGAAAATCAATAGCTGATAAAGTAGAACATCAACTCAGCAAAGAAGGTAGAAATATACATAACACTAATATCAAATAAGAGTGCAAAAGTATCACAAAAAGTAACCAATAAACTGAGTGATTAATCTATTAAAATATGCATACAGACAAATATGAGAGGCACTGAAACTCCAACGCGTTTCACCACCAAACTGATTCATCACTCAGTTCGGTGGTTATTTTTTGTGATAATTTTGCACTCCTATATGATATTAGTGGAATATATATTTATTCAATAGGTTTGGGTTATTTGCAGTGGCTATTAGTATTTTTCAGCCTATACGTTATACAGTATCTAGGCCTGGTTCACATCTGGGCTGGAGGTTCCGTTTGGGACCTCCATTGCAGAGGTGAAAAACTGAAGCCCGGTGCTTCGTTCACTTGCGGTGCCTGGCGGTTCCTACTGATTACAATGGGTCCATCGGGCATCTGACATGGCTTCACTGAGACAGAAAAAATAATGCAGCAACCTTAACATCCAGCGTAGATTTGAACGGCTTCTGAGAGAAGGATGTGGTAGAGGAAAAGAAGCTGAGCTCTGTGATAAATAGGAGGATTTCTGAGTAAAAAGCAGAATAAATTCAGATAGGACTCCTTAAGAGATGGTAAAAGTTTAACTTACCCCACCCACACATGGTGATTGATAGCTCTCCCTCTATTAGTGTCTATATACAGCAATCTGTCAATCACTGCATGTGGGCGGAGTAAGCAGTACTTTCACCTTCTCTTTTAGGATTACTTGGCTTTTTACTTAAAGGGGTTGTCTCACTACAAGGATTGCTTTTTATGTTAAAGATCTTGCAAAAACAAGTTACTTTGTAATATATGTTCATTAACAGTGTCCTACCTATTCCTAGATATCCCCTCTTGTATGGGCTGCATCAGCTCCGCAGGGTCGCTATAGCTACAGACCTGTTTGATATATCCTGATAGGCTGTCAGCACTCGTTGCTATAGCTACAGACCTGGCTTCTACTGCAGCCTAGTGGAAGCCAGTAAACACGCCCCTGAATTCCAAGTGAAACCAAGAAAACAGGACTGAGGTGAGATGAATCAATGTAGTGAGACAACCCCTTTAACTCATATAACCCTATATATCACAGAGCTCAGCTTCTTTCATTCCATCACATACAGCTTTTAGATGGGGCGGTAAAATTCACCTAACAGGTTTGCTTTTAACAGGACTCGCCTGCAGCCAAGACTGATTAGCCTACACGATTGTCTAGACCGGATACAACTGTTACAAACCTTCAGCTGTAACAAGTATTCGGTCAGGATGGGTTTCACACCTACCTCCAGTACTCCTCGCTGGGACTTGTCCTCTTGCCAGTTTGATTTAGAAGCTCTGAGATGTTATAAGCTTCATAATGGGATGTGAGGTTGAAGCTGCTGTTGGTTGAGGGGCTCAAGACGCCAACACAGTTTTCAGTGTTCCAGGGGTTATTGCAGTACGTCCAGGGCAGCACGTGCGTCATGGACGAGAAGAAGTAATAGAAGGCGATACAGATAACCACATTGTAGTAGATGCCGATGTAGGTGGACACCACCATCATCCCGTAGCCCACACCTGGATGAGGAGACATAACCAAGACAGAAAAGTAATGCACAGGGTGAATGGCAGTAGAGGAGTGTATTATACTGACAGCCGCTCCTCACAGATTATACAACATGCACACTGGAGACATATGACATGCCAGCACAACAAAATGTCCCAAATCACAGATGCAGAAAAAGTATACAACAGAGAACAAGTGAACTAAGAGCAGGACAATAACTCCCTCAAAGAGGGGATGTGCTGTACCTTTAAACATGGGGCTGACCCTCCACACCCCAAGGCATCCCTGACTGGCAAATTGCCCGAATGACAGTTCCATAAAGAAGAGTGGGATCCCACAGAACACTAACATGATGAAATATGGGAACATGAAGGCACCTGAGGAAAAAAGACAAGGAAAATTACTGGAAGAAATTTACATGTGAAGAGAAGAGCACTGACATCACCTCCTGTATGATATTACTTCTATCTGAAAAACAGAGATGTCATTGCTACATCATAGAATACATGTGGAGGGCAGAGATGTCACCTCCTGAATAATATTACTTATATCTGGAGACCAGTGATGTCATCTCCTGTACAATATCATTTATATCTGGAGAATAGTGATGTCACCTCCTATATCATATAACATATCTAATGGGCTGTGATGTTACCTCCTGGATAATAAAATTTTATTCTAGATAGCAGTGGTGTCACTACTGAATAGTATTATATGTATGTAGAGTGGTAATGTCGCCTACTGTATTATATAACTCGTATGTGGAGAACGGTAATGCCACCTCCTATATAACATAACATATCTGGCTGTGAGGTTACCACCTGTATAATTTAAGTTGTATCTGGAAATCAGTGATGTCACCTATCTAGATAGTGTCCCCTCTTTTTAATATAGGGTCGCTTCTTGCATAATATAACATATCTGGAGGGCTGTGATGTCACTAGTGCATAATATAACATAACATATCTGGAGGGCTGTGATGTCACTAGTGCATAATATTACATAATATATCTGGAGGGCTGTGATGTCACTATTGCATAATATTACATAACATATCTGGAGGGCTGTGATGTCACTAGTGCATAATATTACATAATATATCTGGAGGGCTGTGATGCACTAGTGCATAATATTACATAATATATCTGGAGGGCTGTGATGTCACTAGTGCATAATATTACATAATATATCTGGAGGGCTGTGATGTCACTAGTGCATAATATTACATAACACATCTGGAGGGCTGTGATGTCACTAGTGCATAATATTACATAAGATATCTGGAGGGCTGTGATGTCACTAGTGCATAATATTACATAAAATATCTGGAGGGCTGTGATGAAAATAGTGCATAAAATTAAATGACAAGTCTGGAGGGCTGTGATGTCACTAGTGCATAATATATCTGGAGGGCTGTGATGTCACTAGTGCATAATATTACATAACACATCTGGAGGGCTGTGATGTCACTAGTGCATAATATATCTGGAGGGCTGTGATGTCACTAGTGCATAATATATCTGGAGGGCTGTGATGTCACTAGTGCATAATATTACATAACACATCTGGAGGGCTGAGATGTCACTAGTGCATAATATATCTGGAGGGCTGTGATGTCACTAGTGCATAATATTACATAACATCTGTGGAGGGCTGTGATATCACTAGTGCATAATATTACATAATATATCTGGAGGGCTGTGATGTCACTAGTGCATAATATTACATAACTCATCTGGAGGGCTGTGTTGTCACTAGTTCATAATATATCTGGAGGGCTGTGATGTCACTAGTGCATAATATTACATAACATATCTAGAGGGCTGTGATGTCACTAGTGCATAATATTACATAATATATATGGAGGGCTATGATGTCATTCATTAATAATTTAAGTTATATCTAAACAGCAGTGATGTCACCATTGTATAATTTAACTTTTATTTAGATAGAGGTGATGTCACTGTTGTGTAACACAACTTATACTCTCCCATAGTAGTCCTGTCACTGCTGTAGAATCTAACAGTTATCTAGAGTTGAGATGTCTCCTCCTATGTAACATAACTACTATCTAAAGAAGGTGATTCCACTATTATTTAACAGATATGTTGAGCAGTGCTGTCACCAATCTATAAGGTTCCACTTAAATCATATTTATGGCCTCCATTTGTGGCATCTGTCAGGATACGTTAAATAACGTCCTGACCGATACTGTGGCAGGGCTGTGACATGGCCATAGAAATAGTGCAAATTGGACTCCAGTTGCCCTATTTACTGAGCATACACACTTTATGCATCAGACACAAGAGCATTGTAGATCAGTCAGGATATTCATTGGAATCAATTTTTCAGGGTATCCCGGCAGTTATCACGAACGAAGGTCATAAATGTGATGTCAGAGACGCCTAATATAACTTATATCCAGAGAGCAGTGATGTCACTTCCTGTAACACACTTTATATTGGAGAAATTTTTGATGCCGTGCATATGATAAAACAAAGGGAAAAAAATTTTAATATCATTGCTCTGTGATATAGCTTATATCCAGAGAGCAGTGATGTCACTTCCTGTATGATATCTCAGATCTGGAGAACAGTGATGACTTTGCTATATAATATAACATAAATGGAAAGAGCTGATATTTTTCACGTATAAATAAACATATACCCCAGAGAGCAGTGATGTCCCTTCCTGTAGGATATATCTTATATCAGGAGAACGGTGATGTCACTGATATATGATATAACCTTTATGGAGAGAGTTGATGTTCTTGCTGTATCATATAACTTATATTTGGAGACTGCTGATGTTACCGCTGTATATTACATATAGTATATGAAGAATGATGGAGAAGAACACTTTCCCAGGGGTCACCACCTCCCCCAAATTCTGTACAGAGATAGGGGAACCCCCGGGACTTGCCCACCCACAGCATAGCCCACACTGGTCAAGACAAACTCGATTTGGTTTCCCCAGTTTCCTCTCTTCACGTTCTCGTCTCTCTTGGTGGCTTCGCCAGGTACCGCGCCATTCTGTAAGAGATTAGTCAGGTATAATGTCATAAATACATGACAAGAAAAACCCCCCCCAATAATCACAAACCACCATCCCCCAACAGCACGGGTTACATACCTTATTTTAAAAAGGGGACTACATGGGTCCTGCTGTGTCTGGGACTTATCAACAAGAAGCACACAACACAATCCATTGGGCTATAATTTGGCTTTGAATGAATCCAGCAACAATATAAGGTAGTCCAGGATAGGCAGGATAAAACTAAGATATTTCCTTCCTTAAGTTTTGTGCTTTGGATCCTAACACCTGTATCATGTACGATCTTTTTACTTAAAGGGGTTGTCTCACTACATCGATTCATCTTCCCTCAGTTTTCTTGTTTCATTTTTTAATTCAGTGTTTACTGGTTCTACTGGGTTTCTACTGGCCTACATGAAGCTGCTGAGGACACCAGGTCTGGCTATAGCGACCAGGCTGGCACCCCATCAGGAGATATCGAACAGGTCTGTAGCTATAGCAACCTGAGGGCTGATGCAGCCCATAAAGAAGGGGTATCTAGGAATAGTAGGGCATTTTAAAGGACACCCTATTGAAAAGTAAACTTGTTTTTGCAAGATCTTTAACAAAAAAAAAATCAATCTTTGTGGTGAGACAACCCCTTTAAAGGGTTGTCTCACTGCAAGGATTGCTTTTTATTTTAAAGATCTTGCAAAACAAGTCACTTTGTAATATGTTCCATTAACAGTATCCTACCTATTCCGATATCCCCTCTTGTATGGGCTGCATCAGCTCCCCAGGTCGCTATAGCTACAGACCTATTGGATCTCTCCTGATAGGCTGACAGTGCTGGTCGCTATAGCTACAGACCTGGTGTCCTCAGCAGCTCGTCACTGTAGGCCAGTAGAAGCCAATAAAGCCAGTAAACACACCCCTGAATTCAAAATGAAACCAAGAAAACAGGACTGAGGGGAGATGAATTGATGTAGTGAGACAACCCCTTTAAGGAAGGAAATAAATTACATGTTTTAACTTTATTTGACCTATCCTGGACTTCTTTGCATTGTTGCTGGACTCATGAACACTTTAGTACCTGACTTATTGATCGGGAGGAGTCAACCCACCTGTCCGAGCACTGCAGCTTCTTACAATGCATCACGTAGAAAAGCAACAAATGGGTGAGCTGACTATTTTTTTTCTTTTTTGACTGGCTTTGAATAAGGCCTGGCTCCCATCTGTGTTGGAGGATCTGTAGAGCTGCACTCACTATTCTGCTTGTCACTGTGTACATAAATTACTTGCTCTATACTGATCCTGAGCTACATCTTGTATTATACAGTTGTGCTCAAAATAACAGCAGTCCAATATGACTGACCAGATTAATCACTGTTATAAATGATATTACCACACGTCAAACAATTTACCAGTTGGTGCAGTAGACTTTAGAAAACCAACAGACGCCGCATTCTGGTCGCTGTTTTGAGTCTGTGTATTTGAATAATTATTTGAAAAGGGATGTGTTCAAAATACTAGCAGTGTGGAGCTCAATGAGTGAGTCAATCATTCTGTGAAGAACCAGGTGTGAGTCAGGTGACCCCCTATTTAAGGGTGAAGCCAGTACATGTTGTACCTGCATTTCTCTATGAAAGCCTGAGAAATATGGGTCGTTCGAGACATTGTTCAGTGGAACAACGTACTTTGATTAACCCCTTAAGGACTGCCAAGTCTTTTGTCGATGCAGACATTGAGATTTGCGGCTCCCGGTGCCGCAGCAGCACTGAGATCAGAGTTGTACTTCTCAGCCCTGTTCCCAGCAAAGCCTCTGCAAGTGTCGGGGAGTGGGGGATACATCCGCTCCCCGGCGCTTAACCCTTTGATTACCGCAGTCCATGACCGCAGCATAATCAAAGCGCTTTCTCCTGCTCTGTCGGGTGATCGGAACACTGGTGACCTGACAGAGCCCGGGGAATGGCTGCACAGTCAGCCCTGGGGATCTAGAGTAGCCCCAGGTATGTCTGTGTAACAAGCCAGTGATCAGGACAGACTGTGTGCTGCCCTGATCGCTGCCTGTGTCAAACTGACACAGATTATAATTTATTAGCATATATGAATATGCTAATACATTACTAAGTGTAGAAAAAAAAATAGAATAGTTTTTTCCCT
>JAODAL010056872.1:0-23027 GCA_025379985.1 Phyllomedusa bahiana
TCTCAGTCCTAGCTCGGATACATTGTTGACTGACACGTCATGCTACATAGGTGGCTGTTGCTGGAATTTAAGAGGTTATTAGCTTCCTGAAGCAGACTTTGGGTTTGGCTACAAGAGAAATTTAAAACTCATATTAATAGAAAGTCATCCTTACGTGACACAGTGTCAGCGTGAAGGTTTTGGTCTAGTTGCAGCTGCAAAAAAAGGAGATATATAGTAACAACTGCTCTTAGAGGGAATCCTTCATACTGGACAAGTTTCGGTCTACCAGGAAATGATGAGGTCTATACTGGGAACTTGAAACGTAAAAAACAAGTTTTCTGAGATTTTTGCAAAACCCCCTACTGCTTGGAATGGCTTAAGAGCAAAATATTAACCTGTACTTACCTCTCCCACCAAAGCTCCAGGGGCCATTTAGCAGTGATGTCCTGTTCATTACTCGCATGATCATGAAATAATTACTGCTCTCAGCGGTTACATGCCGTACATGATAGCAGTGAGTCCTGAGGCCAGTAATTGGCTCATGGTCACTTGAGCAAAGAATGGGATGTCAGTGCTGAGAAACCTGCGGGGGACACCTGAGCTCAGATGGCGCTGGTGCCGCAGTTAAAGAGGGGAGTAAAAAAAAAATTTTCTTTTAAAGTAAAAGGGGCTTTTCTGAAAATGTCTAAATACATATAGTTTCATAGAAATCTGTAAGAAAAAGGTCTCCTTCCTTTCAGACAGAAGTGTTCAAAAGTGACAGGATTAAAATAAAAAAGGTTTCGGCGTTAGCAGGAGAGTAAGAAGTCAAATTCCAGTTGGAGTAGGGATAAATATTCTAAAATACTGTTAGCACCTTCATGTCAATTTTGAGGGGGGAGGGGGAGGAGTTTTAGTTTTTTCATCCTTCCATTTTGAGAGCCATAACTTTGTTATTTTTATGTCAACATAGGGTTTGTTAATTTAATGTATAATAGAATATCGTGACAAATGTTTTTCCTAGGGGGAAATAGAAAATCATTTATTGGGTTTTATTCTTAAGATGTTTATTGTGCGGCAAGAATTACATGTTACCTTTATTCTAATGGTCAAAAAAAAATCATGGGGTACTAAACAATATTGGACTCTTAAGACAGAAACTTTAGAAATAAAATACTTTATATGTAAAAACAAAAATCCACTGAACTGTGTAAACAAGACCAAAGGCCCTACCCACAACCTTACCCTTTACAATCTAGTGTGAATGCAGTAGCCAGGCTCATATTTTTGCCTACACCAATGCCTCTACCCTCTGCCTGTCACTGCATTGGTTGCCTATTCACTACAATTTAAACATTTGGGGCGACATGTATTTTTTTTGCATGCATTGGTAGCGTAGAATGTGCCTGAATTCATGGACCAAGTTGGACCATAGATATAGCGCTTTGTAGCTCTAAAACAAATCAGGCTCAAATAGACCACTTTTAACTTGGTCTGGCTGTTCCAGCAGTAATGCGCCTAGTTTTGCCCTCCTCCCATCATAAATGTGTAGAATCATACAGTTGTGGTGCGACTCGCCCCCAGAACACCTCCACATTTCAGGCACATTACAGGCATAATGCGCCTAATTTTGGAGTGCGCATTATTATAAATCTAGAGAACAGGACTGCGCCAGTTTTTTGGACTAAAAGCACCCCAGAATACTGGCGCAGCCCCGTTCATGCCAGTCGCCAATAATTCTCACCCACAAAACTCTCCATAGTTTCAACAATGACCTATAACGCCCTCTCTAACCATTATCCACTATCCTACTTGGGCTCAATATTCTGCAAATGATCTAGGACCACTGCTATATATCGCATCTGCAAGATTAACAAAAAGGGTTGGTACCGTGTAAAGTTTTATTGTTCTTCATCGAGATAAACAAAATAGTGATTATCATTTATCATATCTGCAAGATTGCTAACAAAAGTAAAAGAAATGATGGTGAGTAGCAAGCGTTGGCAAATCCTAATGTCTCTTCATCAAGCACGATACAGATATCTCAAGAAATCGGAGTAATCACATATATGCAGACGACAAGACAAGATGCAATAAATGGACATTTCCATTTTTTACATCAGGTCTCTACTCAGCTGTGTGTATGTTTTTCTTTAGGATTTTCATGAGAGTTTTAAGGCTTGCAGGTGGGGTGCGAAGAGGCAGCTGCTGAGTTCTGGATGATACTGGGGCCTACCAGTCAGTGGTGTGCTGGCAGAGAAGGAACCACAGAGACACTGAAGCTTTTGAGTCTTGCCAGGTTTCACTCACTTCACAGATGACAGATTGTTGATACATCTCAGCACATTCAACTCTTCTTGTTCGTAATTGCCCCTCTAGCAATTGCCCTGCAGCTAAATCTACACTTGAACCATGTCCCAGTCCAGCTCTGTGGCCTAGAGTAGCACTATTAGGAATGCTGGCATCTGATGATTATCTTTGGAGGCATCTAGTTACTCTCACTCTTCATTACACTCTCTGCCTGTCCTCTACCTCCAGTGCAGTGATTCTTCCTGGGCTGTTGGTATTGCCCTCTCCTGCTGGCAAGTGTGCGGGTGACTCCCAGATAAACAGGTACCTATGTCACATAACAGGAACAATAAAAAACGGAGTCTAGGATGGAAGGACCTGCTGATATGCCTGCAGCTTCTTCATTCTACTTCCCAGAATCCCCTGCTATCTCTTCCTCTCTATTGCCTGAAGGCCCCACATGATGCTTGGTGCCCTGAATAATGGGGCACAGTCATCATTAGCCTTATGCATAAAGTCATAACGTGGTTTCTTAAAAGTAGGTAGAGCTAAAAAAAAAAAAAAAAGGTTGTGGTCAAGTAAATCTGCTCCCATGTTTATTATTATCAAAGTCCTCCTGAATTGGATAGCTGGGTAACACAACCTATGACAGACCTAGGAGACAGTACCTCTACTTTAGTCATCAATGACAAGAGTTGGCCATATATTACAGAGTTCAGATGGCCTTTTGCTGAATGACTGGACATTCATGGTTGTTTGTAAAGGTTGTTGTCCTGGATGAAAACAACTTAAAGTGGTCGTCTCGCTAAGAAGATTAGCTTTCAACATGTAGGGAACACTAAATAAAGATGTTTTCCAAATATATTGCATTCATCCTTTTTTGTTAAGGAGCTACAAGTGATTTTATCACCTTCTGAGCTCTCTCTGGTTCCCCAAGTGACCGACCTGTGTACTTCTTCTCTCCTGCTGTTTGTTCCATCTGAAAGCAGGGAGTGATTTCATCATACAGGTCACACAGCACAGAACTCTGGACAGTGAGAGCTTGTTTGTTATCTGATCTTTCAGACAAAAGCCAGTAATTACTGTTGTTTACTTTAACTCAGAAGCTTCCCTGGTCCTGACAGCATGAGTCTTATCTAATTAGCAGAGGTCTGAATACATAGAGCTCATATGCCAATTACAGACAGCTTGACCAGGAAGTGACAGAGCAAAGCAGCATTATTTCATTCATGCATCCTATGAAACTTTAAGATGAGACAACCCCTTTAAGTTAAAACAAGAATTTAGACAAAAACGAGCATTCACTCTCTGCCATGATCTGTGACAGGTTATGTGCTTCTACTGATAGTAGGCAGTTATTTTATTCTTCATAAACAAATTTTCAACCACAGCACCTAACAACAACCAAAGAATCCAACATCATTCATTTGTCAACAAATATCTGGCCATTAGCTGGCATCTGTCAAACTCTACTGTGTCACAAAAAAGTTGCTGAACGTTTCTACTATAATGGTCTAAAACAGCCTTTTTGACATTCAAAATCTGTAGTGCATGGATAACGGGGGTTGTGCCATGCTAGACCTTTATTACCTATCCACAGGATAGGTGATAAATATTTGATTTCTTGGACTCCCACCAAACGATAAAACAAGGGTCCCAAGTACCAAGTCTTGCTGCGCTTTGAATGGACCAGTTGTGGAATATGCGTACTGCTGCTCCATTCAAAGTCTATGTGACCAACAGAGATATCCGAGCACTTTACTCATGGACCAAGTTCTAATCGGGTCAGATTTAGCGCATTCTAGCTCCAAAATGACAACTCAGGCTCAGGTAAACCACTTTTAACTTGTTCTACCTGTTCCAGCAGTAATGCGCCTAGTTTTGCTGTCCTCCCATCATAAATGTGTAGAATCATACAGTTGTGGTGCGACTTGCTCCCAGAACGCCTCCAGAGAACAGGACTGCGCCAGTCTTTGGACTAAAAGCACCCCAGAATACTGGCGCAGCCCCCTTCATGCCAGTCGCCCATGATTCTCACCCACACAACTTTCCACAGTTTCAACAATGACCTATAACGCCCTCTCTAACCATTATCCACTATCCTACTTGGCCTCAACATTCTACAAACGATCTAGGACTGCTGCTATAAATCGCACCTACCAGCCCCATCTCAAAGATTGTATCTCAGTCCCATAGGTTTTGAGTGGAGCAGTAGTGCACATGTGCTGGTTACAGCAGGAATAGTTGCGAGTTTCAAGAAAGGCTTAGATAACTACCTGAAACTAAAAAATATTAATACGTATGTAGCCATATAAAGTTCTAGATCCAGTCTGATGGCAACTCTGGGATGAGAAATGAAATCTTTCTTGGAGCAGACTGGTTCTTGCCTTATGGTTTCAAAGCATTCACCTATAGGGAAGCTAAGGTTAAAAAACTTCTTATCTCCCTCCCTTTACCCACATTTTCCCCACCCTTGGTTGAACTTGATGGACATATGTCTTTTTTCAACCCTACTATGTAACTATGTTCCTATGGACAGATGATAAATATCTGTTGTAGCACAACCCTTTAACTTAACCCCTCAATGGCATCTTTTAGTTGCTAATGTTTAAAATTCATCACATTAGCATGCTGAGTTGCCCACAGACATGATGTCATCTGTCAGACAGCTATCTTCCCATTAAACGGGTTGTATCGCTACAAAGATCATGTCTCAGATTATGGGGACAGTAAAAAGAAGCACTTTTGTAATTGGATTGCATTACCTCAGTCACTTGGTTTAGCAGATATGAGCTTTTCTATGCATCTGTGTTCTATTTCTGCTGCTGCTGCTGTTGGGACACGCTCCCTGGCTGGATCCCGCCCCCTAGACATGCCCCCTGCACTGTGATTGGCTGTCTGACATTTCATTCAGCCTGTTGGGATACGCCCCCAGACAGGAAACGCTCTGAACATGCCCCCTGCACTGTGACTGGCTGCCTGCACACTCTGTGTTTACTCCCCTCTGAGCTGTTAAAATAGATAGTGAAACCAAGGGCTGCTGGCTGTATACTCATCTCCCAGCTCTAGGGTGAATGATCTGACTAATTACTGACTGTGTAACTCATAGATCCCCTCATATAACACAGTGTTACATCCTCTGTTCTCTCCATATAACACATTCCTGCCTGATAACAGGGGAAGGGGCAGTGTGCATCAGTCATATAGTCTCCTGTCTGGTAACAGAGAGGGAGAAGGTGGGGCAGTATGCTTCCTAACATGTGTTTCATCAGTTCAGGCTGTGTGTGGAACTGTTTATAGCACAGCAAGGAGCTTGTGGAACCTGAAGGCTGCAGACATCAGCAGGCAGTAGGCTACAGAGCTGTTATATCCAGACAACCTTCTGCATCTCCTGCTTCAAACAAAATGATGATGTCACAGTTCTTCAGTGAGGGGAGACTCGCCTCGTGGGAGGGGAGACATGCCTGCTGAGAGGAGAGACACGCCCCTGGATTTCAAACTCAATATCATAGAATTAGCTGAAGAGCACGAACAGTTCAAACGATACAACCCCTTTAACATGCCCTATAGTATTATATTGCTGTGTTTTTATTACCTTATTCCAGTTGGTCATGATATTCTTAATCCCTGCACAGAATAGTGTCACAAAGTCATCTGACTATCTATACTGTATAAATGCTATGAATAAAGTAATGTGTCCTGAAACGTGTCAGTTTACGTTGTCCTTGCCATTGTTTATTCTTTTAATGAAGTTATGAATAAATGAAGATTTGATTTACTGGTACTGGAAGATCCTGTTTGGAATCTATCTATATAAATACTTAATTTGCTAAATAATGTAGGTTGTTTTTTAGATGGGGACTGCACAATTAGGTGTGTTCCATTTGAATAACAACATGCATATGTTAATTACAGCAGGGGTTCCCCACTTCAGACCCTACTTTGTCAGCCAGTGCACACTCAAGCAAACCATGTATTACATGGGTGGTCATTCATATGACTTCTAATATGGGCAAGTGATGGCAGCCTTCGCAGACGATTGGCTCCCATATTAAAGGGGTTGCTGTTGATAAGACAACCTCTTGATGATACTAAGTGAAAACACTTAGGATATTATATTTCCTTTTGTGAAATATGAATATATTCATGTTATAGAGGTTGTCTCATGAGAAACAACCCCTTCCAAAATACAGTCACAATTTTGCCACTGGAAGCCTCAGTCAGACAGCATTTTCCTTGTCTAGACAATATAAAGATAGCTCAAGTCCACCAAAATGGCTTTTAGATGAATATGGTATCACAAATTGGCGCCCCTCTGATGTCCATGTGCCCTAAAAAGGCAACATGACCTTAATACTAGTATTGTCTGTTCATATTTTAAAGGGCGCCTGTCAGGTAGTTTATCTGAAAGCAGGATGTAATAGAGGGATAGAAACTGAGTTCTGTGATTATACAACTTATGATTTTAAGCAGGATTTCTAAGTAAAAAGCAGAGATAATCCTAAAAAAGAAGCTGAAAGTACTGCTGACCCCACCCACATACAGTGATTCACAATTTGCTCTGTTAACACATTGATACAGGGAAAGCTGTAAATCACTGTATGTAAGTGGGGCAAGCAGGAAAAGTGGGGGAGGAGAACCTACTGAGGACAGCACAAGCTAGTGACAAACATGCTGCTTCCAGTGGTGTGACCCTTATTTAGTAAAGTACAGTAGTTTGAGAATTTTCTACACAAATCTGGTAGTTTGCAGCCTGCTCTGCCAGAGAGGAGTCCTCTTAATTTATGAGCTGGGCTGTATTTTACAGCATAAAGGGACACAGCCCTGGAAACAGCATATTTGTCACTAGATTATGCTGGCCTCAGCAAGGGGGGCATAGCCTATGTGACAGGTTCCCTTCAAGGAGTTTTGTCAGTATCGTCTCAGAAACCTCTCTCAAAATCATATAAACCTATATGTCACAGAGCTCAGCTTCTCTTAATCTATCACATCCTACTCTCGAATCAGGGCAGCATGCATCACCAGACAGGTTTGTTTTAGGTTTGCGATAATAGAAATGCATAAGGGTATGTTCATACGGCGTGTTCTGTCTATGTGGACATACGTTTTTAGATGCATGTTTGGATCCATCTGTCGGACCCTAGACGGACCCAAACACGCATCTAATAATGAGCAGTGTGATTTACATTGCTTTTACTTTGAAACATGCATCATCGTTCACACAAGTGATCGCCAGTGCGTGTCTCATTGCGTCTTTCGGATCCGTTCCAAGAATAGACATGTCAATTATTGGTGTGAAAGACGCAGCAGGAGCCCTATAATAAACTATAGGGTGCAATCCTGCTGCATCCAACACACATCCAAACATGCAGCTGTGTGTTGGATACGTTTAGGATCCGATTGCCGCTGCGTTTTTGGATGCGATTGTCGGATGCAAAAATACAGTGTGAAAAACCCCTAATAGAAATGATGACAATATTAAGGCTATGTTCACATGGGTTAAAATGGGGCACATTTCGGTCCGTATTTCACGCCGACCCGCGCTCAATAAAGGGGCAGATACTCCCAGTATTACGGTAATCCACAGTTCTCATAAAACTATGGGTTACGCCTCCTCTCCCCGCTCGTGCAAATACGGCGCTGCACAGGGAGATAAGTGACTGTCTATTATCATGCCGTTGTTACGCTCCCCATGAGTAATGCATGTCTCATGGGGCCGGCTGGGCCTGCCGTAGGAATTAACCAGCACCACCGCACATGATGCCCAGGTAGTGGCCACAGTGATCTTTGCAGATTTTTTGATGTATCGTATGATTATTTATTCGGGTTAAAAGGTTTCTGTGATGTAACTATTATTTTATTGCCCAATATGATCAATTGAAACCGACGATCATGAATTTGTAACCTCATCATTCGTGCACTTCGATTTTCATGTGATAGGGTCTGGGGGTGGTGTATTGATCTGATTGATAGGGGCTTGGAGTGGCTGTAGGCTCAGGATTGGCTTTGGCAAAGGGTTGGATTCACTGGAAAACCGAGAAGGAGTGTCATCTCCAGACAACTACAGAATGCATAGAAGCGTATTGGGATTGGCGTCGGGTTGAGAACATTTATAGTAAATCCCTCATTGTATTATTGATAGTCCATGGTTGCACACTTTATTATGCTTATTAACACACAGAAATGGGATTTTATGGTGTTTTCTCCCACGTACTAGTCTATATGTGATGGCAGGAAGCGGAATATGACATGCGGGGTGGCGCAAAATGGCGAAGGTCAGTATGGGATAGGAGCCCGATTTCTAATACAGTCATACATATGGTATTGGTACTATTCTTTTTGTGCTAGGGGTTGGAGGCCGTGGTTTTGGGCTAAGGTCGACCGCCGCCCCGGTGGGTCAAGGTTTGGTTTGAGATATCATGTTTCCAGTGAATTTGGCAATAATGTTGGGGTAAGGTTGGCTTGTTGGGCTACACATTACCTACTAAAGAGATCTGGGGGGAAATTAGGAAGGGATGAGTGGATATTTTAGCACAATGGCGAATTATTGTGGAGGTTAAGTCGGGGAAGTTATGGTGTGTTGTATGGTGGGGTTGGTTGGAATTGGGTTAAATTAGGTGCGATATGGGAAACAGAAATTTGGTGTAATAAAAGTGTTTGTGGTTGGTGGTTTCGGGATGATGGGAGTAATTTGGTAGGGGGCGTATAATGGTAGGGGTTTGAATGGTGGGGGTGGGTGTGGGTGTGGATATGGGTCGGTTAGGGAAGGGGAGACGTGGGGAACTTGGGGAAAAAGCGGCTGGATAATGGGTTGAGGGGTCTGGATGTGGCAGTTAAATATAACTGCGAGCGTCGGATTAGGCGGGGGGGGAAAATGTTAATTGGTTCTCTGGGTAGGAGGAGTTAGTGGGGGGGTTTTGGTGTTGTTGTTTTATGGAGGATAATCTAGGATGATGGTTGTTTTTGGAGGATGAGGCGCGGGGTGTTTAGAGGTTGTATGGAGAAGTGTGGGTTTTCAATGTGGGATATATAGGTTGAGAAGGGGGAGAAGTACTGTGAGGGATGGTAACCGAAGATGACACGGTCGCACGACAAAATGCTCCCCAACCCAAGACACAACCCCATACTTGATACCGAGAAGCATACTTGTTGAGTCCTACAAGGTGGGTGGGACGGGCATTTAACAAGAGGGGAAGTGCGGTAATGGACTTTTTTTAATTCTATCCCTTTGGATAGTTAGTAATAAGTCAAACAGTTGCTGTGCTAATAAAAAAAAGAAACCTCAAATCTGGTACCTAGAGCACTTGATAAAAGCAAGTAAAAAAATACAACAGGTTTGGTTACTGATAGGGATTTGATACATAGGACATTTTGCTGGTAAAGCAATTTTGTTTCCTATGAGTACAATTGTAGCTACTATTCAATGCATATACTGTAAACAGTTATACTTCTTTGACCTACAGAGAGGAACAAGGCCCTACGGTGATGTCATTCCTGTGAGGCAAATGATATGCAATTCAAAATCAAATCACACAAGCCCCCTTTTGAGAACAAAGAGCTGAAGAGCCGGCCGGAAATTGCTCAGGAGGTAAGTACATGGGAGCGTGCCGACAAAAACACATATAAGTTCAGTGCCAGAAAAAATCTACCCGGGATCCATGTAGTTATTTGCGACGTTTATTGAAGTACTGCATTAATACTGAGAGGCTGTGAGAATTGGGGTACAACTCACAAGTTTGGTTTTAAATAGAGTAACGAGTTATAGCATGCTTTTCTCACAATCGCGTTGGTCGTATAGGATAACTGAAATGGGGATGGGTGAAACAGGTGAGTTTGGCAGCAACGTGCAAATTAAGTGGGGTGGGAGTTAAAAGACTTTTGAGTGATATGGGGGTGTTAGGTGTAAGTAAATTTGTGGGCAATGTTATAGCAGAGTATTGTAACAAGTGAGGATTTCTAACCACGGGTTGGGGGGTGGGCGTTTTAGGGGGAACGTGGAAAATGTGTTTCATGTGGGAGAGATTAGGGATGGAGGGCGTGTAGGGCGAAGTGGTTGTTTGTGACTGTTTGGGTATAAGTCGGCGTAATGGTGGAGAGGTAACGCGGTGGGGAGGGGGGTGAGTCAATAAGGTGGTGTACGACGGGGAGAAATTTTGATGATAAAGTTTTGAGAGTGGTGTTTCTTCAGCAGGACAGAGCGATAGTAGGGGGTGAAGAGAGACAAATTAGGTTTCGGATTGAAGGGTGTGTTTGTCAGACGACCGGGGTTTTGGTGCGATATATAATTTTGTCGTCATAGCAGATATGAGGGCGGGTAGGGTAATAGTGATATGTTGTGGTGATTTTTTTAATGAACTTATAGTATAGGGTTCTGGGAGCAGGGTAGGAGGGGTATGGGAGTTGTAGGAGGGAAGATATATACACGGCTGATATCTTTTGTAGTGAGGATGCAAAATTGGACAGGTATGCATGGCCAAACTCAGTGACTAATGAGAACCCAGGCTGGTGCCGGGGGATGGTTGGAGGGATGGGGGGTAAGGCAGAGTTGTGGTTTAGTATACTTAATGGTAAGAGCAGAAAATCGTGGGCTTGCGAGTATTGATTGTTAAAATGTTTGTATTTTAGTGAATTATTATTTGTTTATGTTCACTCACTGTGACAGATAATGATTCGAAACCATGCCTATAATATGTTATTATTCTTATGGGCAAATATTTCCATACTCTGGCCTGCCTTAAAGGGAAACCCATCACATTACAAACAGTCTAAACTGGTGGACTGCCGGATATATGCGCAACTGGGGCATGAGTAGATCACATTACATTACCCTAGTGGGAAAAAAAAAATATTCTGAATAACACAGTCAATTTTTTATTTTATAAATAACTGTAATTTTCTGAATTTATGGAAGTCTGTGGGAGTCCCCCGGTGTAATCCCCTATTTTTGATACATTATGTGGAGGACTGTTCATGTAATATGACCGTGGGCCGACATATGGAACGCTTGAATCCAATGACAGTTGATGTGTAGGGGTAGTTGGATCAAACGGGATAGCAAGGTGTGGGACGGATGCGGGGTTCGGGGGTGTTTACGAGTTTCTATTTATATGGAACAAGGTTTGTTGGCAATGTGTATCGGTAGGATGTGGGTTTTTGGTGAGGGGGGAGAATGTGTTGGGAGGGGGGAAGGAAGAAGGGGGCGGGGGCTCGTAATGACGTTTTCGTTAATAACTTTGCTTCTGGATAAATTTTGAGGGGAATATTATTACATAATTCTCAGCATTATATAAAAAACCTTTAATAAGCATATTAATTTGAATAATTTATACTGAACGTCTCTTAAGCATGGCTTTTGAAAGGAAGTGCTATATTTGAGATATGGTGGTTTGATCGGTTTCAAGGATTTGCTCGAGTGATTTAAGTATAGTTTTAGTCACATATGCCGTCTGTGTAGTCATTATGTGAGACATTGCCTTTTTATGCAATAAGTTAAATCCTGGTTAATATGGTGCAATTTAGTACGGAACAGCGTGGTCACAACAATACCTCAAGGTAAAGATTAATTACTGTGGGACCAGATACCAACTGCTCGCTAGGGGAAGCTAGAAGAACATAATGTTTGTATTGGGTTACAGTCTATCAATGTATATACAGTTGCAGCAGGCAGACAGCTACTCGGTTGGACCTTTGTGTCTGTAAGGGTTTTACTTGTGGATTTCAAGCATCACATTCACCGTAGTTGAGGTAATTCTGCTGACACACTCCTGGTTTCCACAAAAATACAGTACAGTGTCTTAATATTAATTTTTGATCCTAACTTGTCGAGCCTAACCTATGATTCTTTTTTTCTAGGGGGATTTCTTATTCCTTACGATGAACAATAAGTCACACACGTAATTTGTTGCAACATAAAAATCATACAATGTATTCCAGACTATTACTGTTAGTAGATTTCAATCCATTAATTCTGAATTTATGATGACTATTAGTCGATTAAGTGATTTTTTTTTTTTTTTTTAGGATCGTGGGGATGAGGGTGCGAGTAGCGCGGTAACAGCCCCCAATATCAAGGTAGTATAATTATACAACCTGCAATGAATAGTGTACTGCATGGGATATGATCACGTCAGGCAAAAAGCAGGCATCCAAGTTTGTGATGATAGCATTGGTTAGAGTGCTTAATAAAGTTGAGGGATTTTTGTGGGTGGCAGATGGATGGGCTTTGAGTTGAAATCTATGGGATCAGTATAAAGAGGATGGAGAGTTTTGGTGGAGAGGGGGTGGGTTTTTTTATTTTAAGGGGTGGGAATTTTGTTGTTTGGAGGGAGTGGGGAAGATTGGGTGCGAAATGTTAGGATGGTTATGATTGGGGTGTGAGGGTGGAGGATAGTGGTAAAGATTTGTTGGGGAGAAGAATGAGTACCACGGGCTGGTAGTGGAAGACGAGGTGCTTTGAGGTTAACGGTTTGGTGGTATAATTAATTACAGTCGCTGTGTCCTGTGAATACCCAAATACACAATTATGGAATTGTACCTTTTCTTTGTAACTCATCCTGTTGTGCTGTTCATATGGTATTTATTAATGTATGCTGGTTTCAGCTGGGGGATTTACCCAGTTATATATAAGGGCGTGCCAGTGTCCCTTGGTTTACACTGGATCGCTCCATGGCAACTACAACTTTTGGTAAATCGTCAATTTCTTTGCTCTAGGGAACACCCCAAATGGTATTGGCCACATCCTAGGAATAATTCGCGCTCTGTGTAGGGTTTGTATGTGGTTTATAGAAGGAAATAACAAAGCATCCCACACAACAGGAAAATTGTAGAGTGACAAGAAAGATCTGCTGACAGAATTATTACTTTCATGAGGGGACACAAAGGATTTAATGACATAAATTATGTAATATGTAGCGGATTGGGCAAAAAATGGAAGAGAATTTGTTTTTTTGTGATTTGAAGGAATAGGTTATGCAGGAAGTTGGGTGTAGGGTAGCGGGATTGAAGAATGACGAGCTGTACATACTACTTCAGGTTTTCTAGAGCTCTGCATGGTTATGGGGGTATGGGGAAACGAGGATGATTACAGAGGGGTCAGTAGTGAGCAGACTGAGGGATGGACTGGAGAGAGTGGGACTTGTTGAGAGTAGGGTGGTAGGGGTTCGAGGAGATGCCCTGGGGATGATAAGTGGATAAGGATGTTTCATGGTGTACGGTGGTAAATAGGTGGGATGGCGTAGACGGTTATTCAAGGGTGGTACAGGCGTATTTGTTACTTGAGAGGGCTGGTGAGGTAGGAGCGAGGCTGTGAGAGGTGGCGAAGGCTGAGGGGAATGGGTGTGGGAAAGGATTGTTGTTGTTGTAGGTTTGTATCCTGGCTGCTGGGTGTTGCTCGTATGGGGCCTGGTACCTTCCATTCCTTTGTCCTGATAGAATGGGCTATTAGTCATCACTGTCTGGTCACTGTCAGAGATCGTGTTGGGCACAGACATCAGATGCGGGGACGTCGAGAATCCCACCAAAACCTGCACAAGTTTCAGTGATATTCTTATATAGTAGGAATAACCCTGTGGTTAACTGCAAATAATGATTTAACGTGTTGTTAGAGAAATGTAAGTTGGGGGTTGTCTCTGAAGGGTACTAATGGGTGGTTACAGTATTTATGGGTATAATGTTGTTGGTGTTCGGTAGAGACCATCTGGTTGGTTAATGGGTGTTTTTGTGTGGGTGCGACTATTTTTTATCTCCTTATATTATTTAATAAGCTCAGGTCTGGTCGATGATCAAGTGACGGTTTTACGGTAACAACGACAAGTATGGATTTCAATCCCCCGGACGCCACCAGACATACAGGGGACTCTTCCTCGACACTTGTGGAATCTTCACCTACTACTAATTACCTTTTCCAACAATTGACAATTCTCATAAGAGTGACTGTTCTGCCACTGGCTGTTCTGTTACGGATTTGTAATATTTGATTAATGCCAGATATGATGTTGCCCCAAGTACATGAAAGGGAGCAGAACAATTGAGATTGCGTGTATGGATACAAGTGACAAATGAGGGATTAGCACCACCCCACCACGACAAGGGCTAAAACATAAGCAGCAAGACAAAACAAGATACATGACCAGAGTAAGGAGACCGACTACTGATCAGGAGCCAGGGTTTATGAACGGGAAGCACAGATTTGATAGCATTTGCGGGGCTAATAATGATATAGACCAGAATGGTGTGTGGCATGCAAAATGCGTTAGGGCGGCGGTAACAGACAGTCATGGGCGTCTGAAACATGTCCATTGTCTTGTCTGCACACACCAACTTGTCCTGCAATTAGCTAGACGGCCTCCCTAAGGTACATTGCCGTATGCTCTCAGGGGTGCACCTGACAGCACTTCCTGACACCCAGGACCGCCGGGCACATTCTACATGCTTTCTTGTTCTTCAGACATTAGACCCCACAGCACCTAGGGGAAAAATATTTTCACTTATACCTGTTGCCTGGGTGGGATGTGATTTATTTGACATATTAACAAGTTTTACACCTCTATAATGCTCTATTTTTTACTTCAATACGGGATCGGTACACCCGCAAGCAGTTAAAAAAAACATCACTGATCAGAGGCAGCCGCGCAAACCCCCTAAGTGGGTGGTCTGTGTACAAGCGGCCACATCCGGTGGGAGAGGGACCAAAAGCTGGGGTAATGTCACAGCAGTGTGCGAGGCAAGAATGGTTGACCCCCCCGTGGGCAGCTTCTGCAAATGCAGCGTGATAAGGTTTATGGCACAACCACACGCATGGTTACACTGGGGAGTTGCTGGGATATTGAGCTTACATTCTGTTAAGCGATTTAATGAGTCGACGGGATCCGTTGGCACTGGGTGGTGTGTAGTGTAGCTCTGAGAGGTGTGCTATGAATCAGTGGGTTAACTCTGAATCGTGACTATTTGACTGGTGGGTGGGTTACATGCTTCATAGGTTGTCGCTTGCTTTCCTCTGAATGCACATTGCATGCACCCAGTTATGGAGCAAGACGTACGATATAAAACTGCTCACCAGCTTGTCTCTGGTTGTTTATATATCAGAACGCGAAAGTGTTGAGAGATCAAGTTCGAGTATAAGGGGGGGATATAATTTTAAGTATTAACTATGATGGGATGTTGGGGGGGCGAAGTGTGGGGTTGTTTTGTTGTGTATTGGTGGGTATATGGGGAAGATGGGAAACGGCAATCTGGTTGGGGGTTTGGGAGCAGGGATGGGAGGCTTCTTGTCTGGAACTAATTTTTTTAGATATCTGGGGGGTTTGATAGACAGTTGGATGAGAAGGAGGTATAAGTTGGGAGGGCTCTAGGCGGTGGATTTCAGGTAATTGATGGGCACGCAGATTCGACCACAATTACAGCTTGAATAAGGGGCCCGGGGGTCTAGGGGGTACCCGGCGGGCGAACTGCCCGCCGGCCCCCATAGAAATGCATATCCATCGCGCGAGCTAAACCCGCCCGGGATAATGTGATGTCCACTTGTCTCCCCGGTTTCGCACCGAGTGCGCCGAGGCTGACTTGAGACTGAATACATACTTCCTGCTATGAGAACTGTGGCATTACCGTACATGACTAGGACGGATTCCAGCCGTTTGCAAGCTCAAGTACGGCGAGCAATAAGGCAGGAATACCGACCCCAAAATTAAGCCCGTTAGCCCCAATACCTCTCCTATCCAAAGTGCAACGGCCCTTAAATCTTTACTCTACTCCTGAAAAGCTCAATCTCCTATGGAGAAACAGGAAGAAATTCAATTATGTGTTCAGATCGACTGACCTACAATGAATTTAAAGAGGAAAACCCAAAAAATCCCGAACAACCCAAAGATAATATGCGGAATCAAGAACAACATCCAGATGCTCGACCCAATAACAATGACACCAATAAAATCGGGACAATGAGTATTAATCAAATATAATAGAAACAGGACAGTTATGGGATCAGAAAGAAAAACAGGATAAAAAAAGATATACAAAAAACGGAATGTAAGGGATACTAAAGGGCACAATCGCTATATAATATAATTAATATGTATTAATTTGGATTCATCAACGAGAAAAAACTCAGGTTACACATGTGCATACAAAAGGGTGAACTATGCACAAACTCATGAGAGGGGAACACACAAGGAGAATAAATACCATACAGAGAGTGCAAGTGGCAAGTGCCAAAATCTAGTATTGTAATTCACATAAGCAAGTCATCTGCTCACCCACCACATACTGAAGGAGCATTGTCAAGGACTCAGGTCTACTTCGATGATCCCCTCTTGTGAACGTCTTTGCGCAATTGTCACACCTTCCCATATGGACATGTGTTGCTGGCACTTTTTCTCTTGAAAGGATTCATATTACTTACGGGCTAATTATAACTCGTGTGTATATATATTATATATATTTATATATAATATATATTATATATATATATTTATATTATATTCATTTATATATATATATATTTGTACACAGGATATATATATATTATACAACATGCGAATTTGTTTTACCATTATCCATTTTGTTTGTCTTCGTTTTTCATCCACCCATGTCTGTGCTGTTATTATCCATGATTAATAACATTTATTCTATTTTATTGGTGTCATTATTATTTTGTGGCTTGGGCATTTGCATACCTCCCAACCATCCTAATTTGAGTGGGACAGTCCCAGTATGAGACTGTGCTTCCAGAAATTCATGGGCGGCTGTTGCAGCTTTCCTATATCGGCCAGAGAGAGATCGAGAGCCAGGGTGTGAGACAAACCTTCCCTACGGTTGGCTGCAGCTGAAGGTAGCTGCCCATGAGCGAGGTTCAGCATTGGAGACACAATAGAGCCTATACAGTAAGCCAACCACCCAAGTGTGGACTGTATCTGTCCTAGTGGATCGTGAGGGAGATTTTTCTGAAGCTGCTGTCCTGTGTAGTTACAAGCAGCGATTTCAGATGTTAGAAGCTGTCTTCCTCACTCTTGACTCATTAATAGTCTCTGCACGCCCCTCAGATTCCATAGTTCCACTGACCTACCACTCGACCTCCTCCACAGTCTCAGTTCAGCCCCCCACCGGACATACTCCTGTCCACTGTCTCCCCCTCTAATCCCTTAGTCACTGTCTCTCCCACTCTGAACACCCAGTCACTGCCCTCCCCTGACACCTCCAGTCACTGTCTCCCCCCCTTTAACCACTCCAATCACTGTCTACCCCTTCCTCTGACCTCTCAGCTCACTGACCCCCCCGACCCTCTTCAGTCTCTGTCTTCCCCTTCCCTCTGAAACTCCCAGTCACTTCTCTTACTCCGCACTCTGACCCCCAGGCACTGTCCTTTCTCCACTCTCTGATCCCCCAGTCCACTGTATGTTACCCCAGCCGTCACTCAAGTCACTTGTTTACCACCACCCGACCCCCTCCAGTAACTATGTTCCCCCTCTCTAATCCCTTAAGGAGTCACTGCCTCTCCCACTCTGAACCCCTAGCTCACGTGACCACCCAACCCCTCAGTAACTGTCTTCTCCCCCTCTGACCCTTACAGTCACTGTCTCCCCCTTTAGCACCTCCAGTCACTATCTTTTTGTGTGTTTTATTTTTTTTTACTTTTCATTTCAGTGTTATTAATGGAGGTATTTAATAAAAAGCCTAACCCATTACTAGTCATGCGGGCTTGGTGCCAGCCGCAATGATTTCCTTCACCTCAAAAGGCTGACACTAACTTCTTGTCATCGATTACCTTTACGTTGACAACTCCCAGGAGTACAGGAAAGAGCACAAGGTTAACCGTCAGAAGGCTTAGAACACATCCAAATGTGATGACTCCAATACATTGGGAGGGCGATACAGGCTCAACATTCTTAAGGACAGGAAGGGGTGATACTCATGGACCATATAACAGGGCCCGCTGACCATGCGGACTAAAAAGCAGCACCTGTCACAAACAGGTCACAAACAGCCCAAAATAGTGCGGACATTCCACACACCCCGGGTAGGGCAGCACACGTCGGCAGGCCGGGGCAACGGGCACCAAAGGGAACGGTAAGTTCAAGGCGGCACAAGGGCAGGGCACAATGGCGAGGGGGATTCTATAGCGCGGGACGGGCAGGCACCAACGGGAGGTACGTCAGGGGGTACGGGCACGGGCCACACAAGGGTGAGGTTCGTAGGTGGCCACCGGGGCTAGGCACCAAGGGATCGGGTTCGTGAGGTGGTCAGCGCAGGCACAAGGGAGGGGTTCGTTGGCGTGAGCAAAGGGCAGGCTACAATGGATAGGGTCGTGGCGGAACTCCCTCTAGGCCGGGCAAGGCACCAAGGGGAGGGTAGTAGAGCGGTGCGGGAATGGCTCCAAGGGAGGTACGTAGGTGGATGGGCACCAAGTGAGTCCGGTTACTATAGGCAGGCGGAGCGGTGGCACCAAGGGAGCATACGTAGGCAGGCCCGCAGGGCGCACAAGGGACCCGGTACGTAGGAATCAGCGCGCAGGCAGCCAAGGGTGGGTCAAAGTAGGCAGGAGGTGTGCACACACTAGGGAGGTACGCTTGCGGCGTAATTAGGGCAGGCACCCAAGTGAGGTATGGTAGGCAGGTAATGGCAGGCACAAAGGGATGCAGTAAGTTGGTAGTTCGGGCAAGGCTACCCAAGTGAGGATATGTAGGCAGGACTGGAATGGCACCAAGGGTGGTACGTAGGATAGACAAGGCACCAAGGGACGGGTACGGTAGGCGGCCAAACCATAAAGTGGGCACCAAGGGTAGGTACGTCTAGGAAGGCAGTCGGCACCAAGGGAGTTACGTAGGAGATAAGCACCAAGGGAGGTACGTTAGGCAGACAGGTGGGCACCAAAGGCGAAGGTAACGTAGGGCAGACCAGCGTGGGCAACCAAGGGAGGTACGTGGCAGACAAGCTGGGCACAAAGCGGAGGTAACGTAGGCAGACCAGACGTGGGCATCCAAGGGAGGGTTCGTAGGTGTTCGCGGGACTGGCAACCAAGTGAGGTACTGTAGGTGTTCGCGTCTCGGCTACCAAGGGAGGTTACGTAGGTGTTAGGCAAGGTACCAAAGTGGTCTGGTATGTAGGCAGCGAGGGCAATGGCACCAAAGGGAAATGGTTTTCCCCAGGTACGTAGCGAGAACAAGGACCTAATGAGAAGGTAAGGTAGATATGTACCACTTACTTCCCCCTTGGGGGCTTGCATTCCTTATTCCTAGGGCTGACAAGTAGGCAACGGGCCCAATCAGTGTGAAGCTCTACAAGTACTTATATTACAGTAAAAAGCTGAAGGAGAAGGAGACGGCGATCACTGGATGAGACATGGGGAGGTGGAGCCAAGTTCCACATCAAAACACCGTGAAAGTCTCTATTGCTCTATGTGTTGAGCATAGCTGACATCCACTGTGTACCCCCTCAGATACTGAGTGCAACGACTGCACGTCCTCGTCCTGCCCGCTCTCCTCACATGTGACAAACAAACAGCCCTGGCCAGCCAGACACGACTAGCTGTGCTGCTGCGTGGAGCTTCCCGCTCTCCATCTGCGGCCCTAAGTTCCACGTCCCGGGAGAAGCGCCGGCCGGACGCACCCCAGGCTCCTCCGTAGCCAATGAAAGCAAGACATGACTCAAGCAGTGGATCGCAGATGGGCTATCTTAAATCCCTTCCCACCTGTGCCCACTTGCAGGCAACTCCCGGCCTCACTGGGGGCCCGGCCGCGGGGCCCTGACGGCGCCGGGGGCCCCGTATGGCCGCACCCCCCCTCTAGAACGGCTGTTAGTTCTGGCGGGGGCCTGGGAGAGCGGACAACCTGGCTCATTTGGGACGGCGGCCAAACCCTGAAATCCCCGAGGGCGCAGCCCACCCTGTGACATCTCTTGTACTGTACCTGCTGGCTACTGCAGAGCATCCCGGCTCAGCTGTGCTCCCGGCGGGCGGCCCTCGGCAGTGACCGCAGCCCCAATCGCTGCCACATATGCTTTACCCAACAAGTGCCCAAACCCGCCCCGGGGCTGTAAGGGCAGTGCCAGTAGGTGCGTGCGTTCGTGCGGCCCACATTTGTCCCGACACCGTCATGAAAAATGAAGGGTACCCCCCATCTTTTGTGTGTATATATATATATATATATTAAATATATATATATATTATATTTGTGGAGGATTCAACATTCAGGTACAGCCCGGGCTTGACAGACAAAGACAGGGGGCATGCAGGGGAAAGTCCCAAGTAAGGGGTAGCTTGGGTTTTTTTAAATAGCAACAGAAATAATACAGCTTAAGGGGGGTGTTATCATTTGAAACGTTCTGCTCTTTACTGTTCTTTAGATAGGATTTAAAATCCAGGGGGGAGTCTCTCCCTCGCAGGGGTGTTCCCTGCCCGGGGGCGTGTCTCTCCTCACTGAAGGGCCCGTGACATATCATTGGTGTGACAGGGGGGCAGAAGGTTGCTGGAAAGCTCTGAAACCCCACGGTTCTTATTTTCTGCAGAACTTTCATCTCCAGGGGTGGTCCACAAGCTCCCTTTTTGTGCTATAACCCAGTTTTTTAAAACACAGCCTGAACTGATGAAACAAGTGTGGAATGACCTGCCCCCCCTCCCCTGTTTCAGCAGAGGCAAAAATTGTGTAATTGGAGGAAACACAGGATGTAACACTGTGTTATATAGGGGATCATGGTTATACAGTCAAATTAAATCATTCACCTTAGGCTGGAAAATGAGTATAGAGCCCGCACCCTCCACAAGAGGTTTTTACTTGGGTTTTTTAAAACAGCTCAGAGGGGGAAAAACCACGGGGCACCCAAACACAGCGCAGGGGCGTGTCGGGCATATTTCCAATGGGGGGGCGGTCCTTAAGGCTGAATGAAATGTCGGGAAATAATAACAGTGCGGGGGGTGGCCATGGGGGGGATTTAAACCGGGGTGTGTCCAACTAGCCAATCACAGAAAAGGGGGTGTGTCCACTAGCACAGCAGAAATAGAAAACAATTCACGAAAAGCTCATACTCTAAACCAAGTGACTGAGGTAATGCAACCCAATTCCAAAAGTGCTTATTTGTACTGTCCCCATAATATGAGATATGATCTTTGTAGCGAGAAAACCCCTTTAATTTCAGGCTAAATATACAAAACAAAAACAAGGAATGGCCCTCACTACACCAGAGGGATACTGAGTGTCTCTGTACTGAGACCAGAACACACAAGTAACATGTGCTACTTACAATGTGGCTTTTAGCTTTCCACCAGCAGCATACACAGGTCTGCAGAGCCAGGCTTTACGGAGCCAACCCGCCTCACCTGGTAAGTGGGAGTGGCCATCCACACAGGCCACTCCAGGAAAAAACGGCCTGGAATAAGTGACTTGGGGGCCATTTATACAACCCACTAAAAACAAATAGGCATTTTTCCAACGGCTTATTTTGGGACAGATTTCAGCCGCAATTGTGCCGTCTGCGAAAATTTTACGGTGAAATTTCCCCCAGTCATTACGGAAAAACCACAGTTTCAAGAAACTATGGTTTCCCGCCCCTTTTCCCCCGCCCCCTTTAAAACACCCAGGGATAACGAATGTAATGGGGCCGGCGAGCTTCCAACCCCCCCCCCCGTCCCCCCCCCCCCCGCTGCCAGCAACACAGCGAAAATTGGGGCAAAATGTGAATAACCGTGTAAACATCCTAAGAGGTGAGTAATTTAGTCCTACTGCCGGTCTTCCTTTTACCGAAACCGGGTTTTTTCCGGGGGACAGGGATTGCCATGTACTCCAAAAGCCAAAAAAAGGGGAAACATTCTTGGGAAATATATAAATTAATATATATATATATTTTTAAAAACAGAGTGTCTGGATGGTCCTAGAGGGAAGGTTTAAACGTAAGCCCAATTCCTTTTTCCAGGTAAAGAGCAACCAGAAGTGAAGGGGTCAGAGATCAAAAAGTTCTCTATGTAAGGGGGTTTAGTTAAACCCATTTTGAAAAGGGCTGGTTTGCTGGATGGGGATAGTGGGGTTTGGGCCCCCACTCCACCGGGCAGTCCGGGTCTTGGGCTCCTGATTAATTTTGGGGGGTGTCGGCTCATATAAGGCCAGCTGCAGAAAAATAGGGCGACAGTTGAATCTCGCCGGGGCGGGCCAACCCTTTCCCCCCAATTTCCCGGGGAATCTGCGCCTGATTTATGTCGGGGGCCCCGGGCCCGCTCATAATACATGTAAAGCCGCCGCGCCTCGCCTGTGTGTTAGCCATGCGGGACTAGGGGCAGTGCGGCGCGCCCTTTAGGGTTTGCCGCCGGAGGTAGGCACTATACTCGGGCAAAAGCCGGCGCCCGGCCCGTGTGTGGGGGCAGTGGGGGACCGGGGCGCAGTGCGGCGCGCGCCTAAGATTCGCCGTCCCAGAGGTACCCTACATGTTGGGGGAAAAGTTCCCCCCGCCCGCCCGTGTGTGTGGGGCACAGGCGGGGGCATGGGGCAGTGCGGGACTTTGGCGCCGTGCGGGACTGCGCCGAAAAACAGTTTTCCCATTCGAGACAGGGGAAAGTGGAAAACATTCCCCATTCGTGCGGAGTATGAACAAAAATCGCCTTATAAAGGGGTTCAACATTCTCAAAAAAGACTGAAAACCCAAAAAATAAAAAAAACATAAAACAAAATCACTTTCCAATATCCAAAAAAAGAATTTTGGATATTGGAAAATTTCCCGGGGAAAAACAAATAATTCAAAATTTAAAAGCTATCGATTGGGGGCATAAAACCGGCCAATCAGAATAGAGCGACAGTGAACCA